>PVLD010004824.1:0-120088 GCA_004027595.1 Dinomys branickii
ACTTTTCCACGTCTCGCCCCGGCAGCCTGGTCCGCCCTACCACATCTCCCCCGGCATCTCAGAGAAATACGCCCAGTTTAAACTTCCCAGCTGAGGTCCCGGTATTCACGCTCGCCAAGTCTGTCTCGAGCTGGTGGTGTTTATCAAAGAGGCTCGCTCCCTTGCTGCTCACCTGGTCGCCATCTTCCCCCAGTCCCTCCGAGGACTGTATTTTACTTGCTTTTGTTCACATTCTCTGTCCCATCACGTTAAATATGTAACCAACGGCCAGCGCAGGGCTTGATTGGCAGGGCGCTTGCCCAATCCTGGGGTGGTACAGAGAGCCGTCACCTCAGGGCTATTTTATTTTAAAGACAAAAGAATGGAGACATATAAACCAGAATAACACATAAACAATACAGGAAATATAAAATTATATAGACCATAGTAGGGAATTAGCTCTGGATGCTGTATTACATAATGTTATCTTCGCATTTGTTAGTCATACAGATGATGGCTCGTTTGATTCATCAATTTTCTCCACCCTCATCTCTGTTGTTCTACCACCCGATCAGTCATCTTCTCTGTGATAATAACTGTACTTTTGGGTTTATTTATACCCTCGGACTCTCACCTTGGGAAGAGACATAGCTGCTTCAAATTATCCTATAACATATATGGGTGTATACAAATTGCTATGGCAGGAGGTGGAAAAGCACCTATGCTCAAAGAGAGTAGATAGGCAGGGAACCGGGTTCACTACGGTCAAGCCCCCACTGACAAGCCCTCAAGGCCATCAGGGGTCCAGTCAATTCAGCAAGGTTACCCAGTGAACCACTAGGCTTCGCCCTGATACATGGCATCTGGAGGTCGTTGAGTCCTCAGGGTCTCCCAAACAGACCTCTGGGATCTGCCTAGGCTAGGTTCTGCCGGGGCCTGGTTGAGTCCACAGTGTCGCCCCGAGTGGATCTCCAGACTCTGCCCCATCTCCACGCTGCCGGAGGCCGGGTCGAGTCCATGAGGTTACCTCCAGCAGACTGCCCAGCTCTGCCCTGTTGCTGTGCTGCCTGTGTTGCCCGGGGCCGGGTTGAGTCCACGGGGCACCCCCAGCAGACTCTGCCCCGTTGCCACACTGCTGGGGGCTGGGTTGAGTCCACAGGGACACCCCGAGCAGACTGCCTGGCTCCGGGCTGGGTCGAGTCCACATGGTTGCCCCCAGTGGACCACCTGACTCAGCCCCATCACCACGCTGGGTTGAGTCAGGTTACCGAGCTGCCAGGGGCTGGATCTAGTCCACGGATCATCCCCAGTAGACCTCCTGGCTCTGCCCTGTCGCTGCGCTGCCAGGGCCTAGGTTGAATCCATGGGGTTGCCTGCAAGAGACTACCTGGCTCTGCCATGTTGGGGGGCTACCGGAGGCCCCGTCCAGGTCTACAGGGTTCTCGTGTAGCCTGGAGGAAGCCCCCTCCCCCCTCAGGCTACTGAGCTCCCTGTCAAGGCCCCTGGGTTCCTTTATAGGCCACTAGTGTCTCCATGTAGGCCGCCTATGACTCTTTGGTGGCTGGGCCCACCCAGTAAGAGAACTGGGTGTGCACCCTAATTCCAGGTCTTCAACTCCTCCCACCTCCCAATCTCCAGTATTGCCGTCCCCCACCCCTTGCAGCTGTGCATTGGGCAAACTTATGACGCTGGGCACAAGGGCATAAGATCTCCCCAACCCATGCTCACTGTGGTAGTCCAGGGTATGTACTGAGTTTAGTTATTAGTTCTAGAGGAGAGTTGGAGGATTTTTTTGGGTCTGCTGTGTAGAGTATGTTGTTTCTTGGACTCTAGGACTGCTGCTTTTCGTGTAGTTTGTTGCTGTGGGTTCACACAAGGTTCATATATGCAAGCAGTATGGAGACCCTCTTGGTGCTCGTATTAGTAGTTTGGGGTGAGTCCTGAAGCCCGTGGACTCATCCCATTGCTGTCAGGAACAGATGGTGACGGTGCAGGCTGCTGAGGCTCAACGTGCTCACAGAGGGCATTCAGGGTGGGAGCTGAAGCCCGGTAACTCAGCTCATGCTTCCTGCTTGATGTTGGAGTGAGTAGGGCGTGGGGCCATGTGGTCCACCTCCATCTGCAGCTCTTTCTTGCTGTTGTGTTCCAGTTCCCATTTGTTCCTTGGCTCCCTGGGAGTTGCTGTGGCTCTGGGGTCGCTGCTGATGCTCTCTGATGCTCTCTGCTGGTAGCTGCTCACACAGTGGAGAGGCAGGTGGCCATAGCCTTGGGGCAGGCATAGAGCTGGGTGTGGTGGGCTGTGTACAAGTTGCTTTGACTCCACCTTGCCTCCAGGCGCTGATTAGGAAGGTTGCTTCAGGGTAGGGATTCTGTTTTAGTAGCTATTGTAACTTCTCATCCTCACACTGGGTTCAACAACAGCTCCCAACTGCCATTGCCTCTTTCTCTGGCTGCGCCCTCTCCTCTCCAGACCTGGACCAGCTCTAGGAATTCTGCTCTCCCCTGGCCAAGTTGGGAGGCTTCCATGAGCATGGATCTCCGAAGCTGAAGCTTCCAGTGTCAGAACGAGGGCGTGGGCCAAGGGTGTGTTTGGAGCGGTGGCTTCCTCCTCCGCCTCCTCCTGCTCCGACTTCGCCATGGCGGCCCTCCGATCCTTTCCTCCAGAAGAGGTCTTGCTTGGTCTTTCCGAGGGCTTCAGTTCCCATTTCAGATCCTTCCTGGGTTCAGGGTACACACCGCTCTCCTTTCTGTCCTTCTCATACTGCTATATTCCATTGTCTGGGTGGCAATCCTCCGGGAGGTTCCCTCTTTGCTGCCTACCCGGTCGCCATCTGTGAAAGAAAGGTTTGAAGTGAAAAAGTAAGCTAAAATCTTGCTAAGATGAAGACACTTGCTGAGAATTGCACAATTAGACACTGAGCTGAGTTGGAGAAAGATATGGTTATCAGATGCTCTGAAAGAACAAGGTCCTGACTCTGGATTCTGTGTGTGCCAAGGCGTTTCTAACGGTCCTGTCCTCCTGAAGAGCCTCAGGTGCGTTGCCTCTAGTTTGGTGCTGGGAGGAGGTGGATGATGAACCAGGACTTCCACTAGCCTTGGGTGCTCTGGCCCAGCTGATGCCGTGGGCCCCTTCCTTCCTGACACCAGTCCCAGGTGGTTGGGACTTCGCCTCCTGCTGTAACTCCTGTTCCTAGCTGGGCTTCTCCGGGTGGGGAAACCCTAAAGCAATGTTATCCTTTGTATCTGGCTGTGGCAAGGAACATGATTTCCCCGGTTCAATCATTCTTGTTATGTTCAAAACTGGACACACAGGCGCTTTGGGTCTACAGAAAAGCTAGGAATAATAAACATACGCGAACATACACAGATGAGTGCTCTCACACACACACACACACACACACACACACACAGAAGAAATTAAGTTTAAGTCTTTAGGTTGTGCCACTTTATAGCTTCTTACCCGAGCTGCTGTCATATGCGAACGCCTCTGTCCTCCTCTCTATTCTTCTTTTCCCTCCTGTCTATCCTTAAGGAAAGGGAAATGAACTGAATTCATGTGCGCTGAGAATTTCACACATATCCTCACTTCACAAACGAGAGTATTAAAACTTCAGTAAGTTAAGCAGCTTATAAAAGGTCATACAGGAAGTGAAAGAACAAAATTTGGGTGCAGCTCTCCTGGACCGTCACATATGAAAATCTTTTCTCCCCAATATCATAGGTCAGTATATAAAATATTTTGAAAGAGAAAAAGATTTTAATGATGTTTTATCCAGTACAACACTGTGTAAAACAGGTAAGATCAGTTTTTCTGGTAGATGCAGCGGAAGGGAGGCTTGAAACCTCATTTGGAAATCACTGATCCATAGACTCCTTCTGCCCCAAAGGCTCTTGGAAGTGAACGTAGGTGAATGTGCAGGTAGGATGATGAGAGAGAGAGGGAGAGGGAGAGGGAGAGGGAGAGGGGGCGGGGGTGGGGGAGGGGGAGGGAGAAAGCGAGAAGAGATATTTGGACAATTGTGCAGCATTTATTCAATGCTCACTCTTCAAGGCCCTTAGCTAGTGCCTTCAACAACTAATTTTGTTTTCCAACAATTCCAAAAAGTAGATATTACTTTGTGTGTGTGTGTGTGTGTGTATGTGTGTGGCCACTTAGGCTCAGAGACAGTAAACATCTTCTGACTTCTGAAGGTCACTCTACTCATAAGCTTTTGAGCACAGGGTTGTGTGACTCCAAAGACTGTATTTTTTCAATTATGCCGTTCTGCATTCCCAAGCCACCAGGCACCGGGCCTAGGGCTTTATATAACACACCTCTGCAGAGGAAGCTCTTATTATGCCCGTTAACAAACAAGGAAACTAGTTCACAGAAGGATTAAGTGACGCTCACAAATGGTGTGTGCTTCCTCCAAGCCTCTATTCTTAACTGATCCAGGCATGCTTACCTGTTACAGTTTCTACAAATTGGTTTCCTTCTCTTACAGGCACTGATCTTTTTGGACATTGTTTTGCTACAGTGAATCTGCACAGACTGTCTGCGCAATTACAGATGTCTTCACCGAATGTGAAGCAGACACTGGCATTGCTCTGCAGAAAACACCTTCCCTGGGGGATCGCATGCATGGTACATAAAAAGCAAACATTGCTCTATGCATTTGTTGGTAAAGCATGGAAGTTCAAAGCCAACCCCAGGCAATCCAGCCCTGTGATCTGGAGAGGCTCAGACTTTGGCACTGTATGTCTATGATATATTTATATTCTGAGGTCTGTGATGCGAGGGAGACAGGGAGGGAGGGAGGGGAGGTCGGGTGTCACCCCGGGGAAATGAAACCAGTGTAACACAGGTACTAGCTATCGGTGCTCTAACTGACTTTGTTAAAGAATTCCAGTCTTTGGGGACAGTGGGAGGTCAGCTTGGGCTGGGTGTCATGTGATATACAGTAAATTATTCTAGGTATTGTTTTCAAATATGTGTTATTTTCTTTATCTTTTTGAATCCCTATGTCATGAATGGATTATGCCTTATGAAAGGGACCCCAGGCAGTTTTCTCACTCTTTTTTGGCCACCTGAGGATAAGGCAAGAGGTTGGCAGACTGTAAGTCCTCCCAGGATTGACCATGCTACAATCCTGTGCTGAGACTTTGAATCTCCAGAACAAGTGACTTTCCATGGTGTGTAAGCCACTGAGTCTATGGCACTTTTATAGCATCCTGAACTGATTAAGATACTCTATGACAGTGGTGGCAAATCTATGGCATGCCTGCTGCAGTGGGTACATAGGGCCCTCTCTCTCTGCGTGCAAGACAAGCCACCCCCAAAGCAGAGCACCAGATAACAATTGATTTTTCCGAACTAAAACCTCCGCATTCAGGTTTAATTGCAATGTGGTCACTTTGTGATAAATAAGTCAGTTGGGGGTTTCTATTTGGGCCCTTGGTCTCTAAAAGGTTCACCTTCTCTGCTCTATGGGAAAGGTATCATAATTATATCATTTCAGATGAGACAGTGGAGTCATAGTCGGGAGCAGGGTCTTAGCTCAAGTATCTCTCCCCCCATGTCCCTTGTTCTAAACTGTTGTTCTCTGTCCTACTGCTTGCCCTGTTCTGTACTTATTCCCAGGTTTGCTGGCTCAAGGACTATATGAGCTAGTTTCGTTTGGGGCAAAACTGAATCCCTTCTAAGACCACCGTGCTTTGTACTTGTGAAAGAGGTGGTTGTTGCAGGTGATTTTTCCTAGTTTAAGCTGCCCTTTGGACTCTTAGTGTTTAGATTCTATGTCAACTAGCTTTGAAATTCTTCCCACTGACCTGGAGCTCATTAAAACAGACACAATTGCAAAGATAAGGTGGCCATGCGTTACCCCATATGCCAAGCCTCATGCATTCCTCTACATTGGGCTGATACGAGTGTGAAACCACTCTGGGATCTATTGTTAAGGGAAATAACAGCACTTTGAGTCAGCTACAGTATTCTATTTAGTATAATGTTAAAAAAATTATGATGGATTTCCTAAGCAATGGCTTTGTTATGGGATCTGGAAAGCAATTTCTTAAAAGATTAGGAGAGATATAACTTGGATGAAAACCACTTCTGAGGAGGAGGAGGAGGAATTCACGCATTTCCATTAAAACGTTTATTAAAATAATCATCATTGCTTCTGTGGCCTTTCCCTTCTTTTGCATGGTGGGTCCATCTTGCATCTCCACTTCCTCCTTAACCTGTCTTCTAAGAATCTTATTGGGTTTAATGGGTATCGGGCACTACAGTGCTCTAAAGCTTCTATTTTAGCTAATAGTAAATATAATTGTAAAGGTTATGTGCTTATGCTGCCACAGGAACGAAGAATAGGTGGACGATGCAAGAATCTCAGGGAGTGCACGTTAGGCATCTCTTTCTTGATCAAATCATGCGCCAACATAGGCAGTAGCCTCTCCTCCAAGGGGTGATTCAGGGGCCCAAGTGCCTTCCAGTTTTTGGTATCAGCACATCTGTTATAGGATGGCTAGGCTGAATGAGGGGGACAGAAAGATGAGAGTTTGAGTTACATCTGGTGATTCTTGTGGTCCCGGAACTAAACATCGGTGAGGGTTAAAGTTGATTGTGGCTTGGGAGCCACCTAGAGGACTGCTGTGCCATACTTCTGAGTGTGTCTGAGTGGGTCATGTAGGTGTGACGTGGATACCATATCTGTTGCCTGGCCCTTCCCTTCCCGGCCACCATAAACTAAGCAGCTTTGCTTACCGTATCCTTCTATCGTAATGTTTCTGCCTTGGAGTCAGCCAACCATGAACGAAAGCCTGGGAACCATAAGCCAAAATTAAGCCCTTCTTCCTTTCAACTGTGGGTATCAAGTATGGTGTCTCAGTGATGAGAAAGCTAAAACAGAATCAACCCCAGCATCTTCCGTTAGTCAGTCACGTGGCCCCACCATAACTACAATGGGGTAGCTCCAATGTGCTCTCTTCCATTTGCGGGAGTAGTGAACTCACTGGATTCTGCCAAGTAATACCTGAACCAGAGCTGTCTGCAGCGACCTGGAGAGAAATATTCTAAGAAAAGAAATAGCTCTGAAACAGTATTAAAGGGTGAGTCACCCTACTGGGTCCCAGCAGTTAAAGTACCTTGGGTGTTTCATGAATGTCTTCTGAAAGCAGGGAAGAATGTGTCATCAGTAGTATTTAATGTGCCCCTGAAATCCTGAAGACTTTAATGTGGCAGTATAGTCTTTCTTGACTTGTGCAGAAAAAAGCTATCTGTCCTTCTCTTGGATCTACACTGGATGATTTGTGTGGGTCTAACATGGGACCTGTAATACTTTAATGCCCTGACTTCCACTTCTAACTTCCCCTACTGGCACGTGAACTTCAAATAGGGATCTCGTCATTTCCATCTTCAAGGCCACAATCTCTCCCATGGTGTCTGGCATAAGATATCCAGAGGATTAGAAATTTACTATTTCTCATCTTGAAAGGCTGTTCTCTATATTAAATATACTACCTAGAGATGAAGCCACTAATTCTTTTCTGTCATAATTGAGCAACGTGAATGAGAAATAGTATAAAGTACTGGGTAAAAGGAGTTGGGGCTGGAAGAGCCGAGTTGGACTCCTGCTTCTGTTGCTTGATAGTCCCATGCTCACTATAATTTCACCAGTAATCCTTTTAAACTTTTCTACCTGGTCAGTGAGTATTCTTACCTCGTAACAACATTTTGAAGGAAAGGAATATATGTATAAATAATGTACCTTGGAAAGAAACTGCTGTTACCCCCCAGAGAATCAGGTATAAAAGGTGGGATTGAAACATATGTGAGGGCTGGGAGTGGTTGCATATGCCTATCATCCAAGAACTCCCTTGGGAAGCTGAGGCAGGAGAGTCACTGTGAGTTTAAGGACAGTCTCTATTACATAGTGAGACACTGTCTCCAAAAGAGAAAAAAAGAAAGAAAGAGGAACAAACATAGCTGAATGCCTAAAGTAAAAAAGTTATTAAAGACACATTGTCAGGAATCTCCTTCAAAATATGCCTCCTTGTTTTGAACACACTTATCCCATCATCTCATTACTTTTTGAAGTAGTTTCAAAAGTCATCTTTTGTATCTTTAATTGCACTGTCATATGTCTTGCTTTATATTTATCTGTCGTGGTCAGTTTGACTATAGGGAAGAGCCAGGACTTGCACAGTGCCAGATCTGGTGAATCAGGTAGGTGGGGACCCACAGCAGTGTTTTTCTGTTTGATAGCACTCAGCAGCAAGACTCACCTTAGTTTTATCATACTTCTTAAAGACACAAAAACGACTTTGGAAGTACTTCAGAAAGCAGTAAGAATGATGGAATAAATGTGTTTAAAGTGAGTCTTTTAAGGGAGATCAATGGCAATGTGTTTTTTACTGTAATAAAGTTTTAAAATTTAACGAGTCACCATATATTTTGATCACACCTCCTAAACACCATCGTTGCTGACTATGAGAGAAGCTGATCTTCTCTTTCTTCAATGCAGCCATAGGCAGCGACATGCACAGCGCACCCTTTTCCTACCATGGGGAAATGGACTTGGGCTTCAAGCCTCACACATTCTTAAGCTAGTAGGACCCTTAGGCATATAAACAAAAGGAGGAGATGGTTTCTGAAAAATGGAGGGACAGGCTGCCTTGTGAGACAGGGATTCCTCATGCCGGAAGTGTCCAGGAGAAAAGAACTCACTATCTGCCAGGGAAATGTATGGTTCAGAGGCCTGCTGTGAGGCAAAGAGCAAGGCTAGGGTGGTAACTCCTACCAAGGAGGAGGAAAGTTACATTGCAGACAGGGTCCCTGGCGGTGAGAAAAGCAACGATTATCTGATCTTCTGATATATAAGCCACTGGGGACAAAAGCTTATCATCAAGGCAGGAGAATCATAAGTTTGAGCCTAGCCTGGGCAACTGAGATTCTGTCTCAAAGCAGAGGAAGAAGGTGGAGAGGAGGAGGAGGTCAGGGATGTAGCTCAGTGTGAAGGCCCGGAATTCAGTCCTGAGAACTGAAAAAAACCAAGTCCAAGCAAAAGCTTATCGTTATATTGGCTTGTGGGCATGCCTGGTGGGAAGCTATACTGTGTGTGTGTGTGGGGGGATTTAGGATATAAAAAGGAAAAATACTGCGATAAACTTGACTGATACTTTCTCAGTCCTTCTGAGAGCAACGGAACTGATTCTTACCATATTTTAAAACGCCATTGTATTGCTCCACTTGTGCTTGCCACGGTGCCTAACATTATAGCTGGTGGCCAAGAAATCTTCCATCCCTTGAAGAATTGATTCCTTGGACAGGGTTAGACATTTGTTGAAGGAACGGTGGAGTAATCTCTTCACTCCAAGTTGAACAGCCCCACTTTCCCCAGGTTTTGTTACCATGACCTGTTGTTTTTTCCATATTCTTAACAGTTCTGGTGACCCCACCCAGGCAACTTTCAGTTTGATGCTGTGCCTCTTATAATGCAGCTCCTAGAACTGAACATTACACTCTGCCTGTAATCAGGAGACTATCGGGATAAAGCCTGTGATAAGCTCCTGCTGAAATTGAAAATAAAAGCCCTCCTGTTCTAGAAGGCCAGGGCTCAGAATTGTCATGGCTGAAATTTCTTTCACGTGTGTCTGAATTGGGCTGTTGAAAATAAGGGATAGAAGTTTGCAGTTTTGCCTGTTATGTTTTTGCTGCTCTGTAACCTCTTTGGCCACAGCAAATGTCATATCCACTCATGGGCATGGCTCCTAGACTGTATTCTTGTGCCAATACCAGCCTAGAGGTCTGTGATCTAGGAAGTGAGCCAGTTATTTGAAGCACATTGCATCAGACATTTCCCGAGGTGCAAAGGAAGCCTCCTTGCTAGAAAGCAGGGAGAATTTTGGCTCTTACAAATTGGACTCAGTAATTCTAACTCTTTGGCTGAGGGCCAGTCCTCCAGCAAGCAGATATCAAGTGGCCTGCAGAACATTCAGACCCAAAGCCTCAGGTTCCTGCCTTTCATGTTGATGCCACAAGCCCTTTGGGAGATATGTCAACCTTTTGGGGACAGGGAACAACTTCGAGGAAAAGAGAGGCACTATGAAATCTGACATTACAAACATTTCAATAACTTGTCTAATTTACATTTTAGGGGCAACTTTGTCTTGGCAGTGGGAAAATTTAGATCTTGTATTAGAAAAAAAGGCTATCCAAAAAGTGCTGCTGTCACTAATTAAAAGATATCTCACAATGTGTAGTGACAGATATACTGGTGTTATTAAGTTTATAAATTAGACCCTCATGGCAGTTTCTGAACTAACTTCGTAAATTGTCTTTTGCAGCCAAGGAATTTGATCTCAATAGCACTTAAAGGTAAATATTTTATAATCCTGAGGTCTTTAGCTCTGTGTGTCACGCAGGCTGTTTGAACTGCATGTGCTAATGCCTCTGTGTTCATTCAGCACAAATCACTACCCAAGTGATTTTTTTTTAAGCCTAGCTAATAAAACAGAGATCCTGGACTCTTCCCTCCTGGATGCTAAGTTTGGGTGCTGGAGTGGAAACAGAGCTGGTTGGTGTAGCTTTAGAGGACATAAGAGAACAAGATACTAAATGTCTTTGGGTAAATTATCACATCTAATACTCATACCTACAAAATATGGAGCTATGAGCGGATCATTCTACAGCTTGTTAAATGAAACTCAGCAGAGATTAAGCTCCAAAGTCATCATCAGGGTTAAAGCCCAAGTCTTTTGCTAGATGGATCTAGCAAAATCTGCCTCCAAGGATTCAGGAGCTTCAAGGAGTGGAGTGGTGGCTGCAGAGAACCTGGAGGGATGATCTGGTGAAGTGCCTCTCTGACCTTTCTATGATATAATCTCTGAGTCTTCATTCTCAACTCGGGACAGTTCATCTTTTCTTTTGGGAAAATTGATCGGGCATTATTTGATCGCTACCATGAAGGGGTGCTCAGGGAAAACATGAAATATTTATGAAGCGCTTTGTTTCGTGGGAAGTCACACTCCAGGTAAGCAAATTTCTGCAAGCTTCTTTGTGGCGGTGCTGGAAACGTATACCAGCATGCCCACCCTTCACACCACACTTCCCCCACAAGCTGTGCATGTGTGAGATTCTAAGAATTTCACCCATAACATTTGCCACCTTCCTTTAACTGTGTTTGTTCCTGAGAATGGCACGATGTGTTATACAAATGGCCAAGAGGGGAAATAAGAGTAGGGTGAGAAGAGGAGGAGGTGGCAGCAGGGAGACAAGATGGTGAACACAGGAGGTGGGGAGAAACGGACAATCCCCCAGGAGCCCAAGCTGTTCACCTGCGGGGGACGGACATCCTCTGCCACTCACCCTGCAAGGTGAAACTGAGCCTTGCTGGCTGGATCGTGTAAAGACCTTTGCCAAGGGCTGCTGTGGCCAGGCCTTCTCAGTGACATGAGTCGGTGGGGTGTAGAGCTGTTCATCTGGCATCCTTCACCATCACTGAGGTCACTGATGAAATTGGAAACCGATCTTGTATCTGTGGTTTCGTGAGGTGATCAGGGATGGAGGGGAGTCTGGGGAAGGGGTAGCGATCAGACACACAGAGAAGCCCGGAGCCTCCTGGCAGCCAACACAGGCAGGCTCACGATAGCCACATCGCCACAGCGAAGCAGCCAGCTTGGGTTTACTTTCAGCCATGAATGTTTTTCTGTACCATCGCCTCTTAGTTCTCCGGAAGTGGCACAAAGTTACAGGCTCCACAATGCCATCAATACCCATTTGGACAGTATTCATGTCACAATATACAATCATGTACTGTAGTTATACAAAATTCAAAGAATAAAATGTTACTACGTACACAGGTTAAAAATGAAACTGACAACCAAAATGAAAACAGAAAGAGATCTCTGTGGGAATCCATAGAGACACTTGACAATATTATGAAAGAAGGTAGCTGAAGAATTGTCCCAGCGCAGAAGTTCATTGCCGAGACGTCATTCATTCCCAGTTCTTCGGGAGAAAAGAAAGTGCTTTGTCACAGCCTATAGTTTCTCAGGGAAATCCCGCTCACACATATTCAGGGCAACAACAACAGAAATGCAAGCTCTAGGCACCAAGATTGCTCAGACAGCAATGGAGTTTAGGGTCAGACTTGAAACTCTTCTGAACCAGATCTGGTTTCTCGAAAAGGACTTGGACAGTGACTTTAGTCCCAAAGGGCCACAGAAGAAACACTGAGCAGTTAATAAGGAAGAAAACCATCGAGAACTAGAATAACTAAGACAAATACTTTTTTTTTCTACTCTACTTTGAAGTACAGCTTTTCATATCTGGAGTAGGAAAACATATGCAGATGATTGGTGGGTAAAGCCCTTCTCTCCTCCCCATCCGCCCTCTCCATTTCTGGTCCAGTAGTTTCAAGGTTGGAATACAGATATATTGCTGGTTCATCTCCTCTGAAGTACAATGATCATTTTTTCCATGTGTGGCCATGCCTCTTTTAAATAATGAGTTATAATTTGACACTAACAATGCCTGTTCCTTCCTGGGCTATGGGGTTGACCGTTGGTGCGGACAGAAAACAGTTCAACTTTCTGATAAAATCACACATGTATAAAAATTATTGCACTGGAAACAAAACAAAACAAGAAACAAAATTCAGCCCAAACAGCAGGGGGCCAACTAAACTCTTCAGAAGTAATGTACTTCCTGCCTGCAGAAAACTCTGCAGAGCGTGTCGACTTTTCTGATGTCCTGTTGAATTTGCTCCATTAAATGTCCAGAAGTGAAAGAGTCCAAAGGACACTGTAGGCTCTTTAAGGCTAAGTCTTCCAAGTGCTTCTGTGAGATAGATCATCTCCTTGGCCACATACCACAAAGCAGAGGCTCATTTCAGGCAAATGACTAGTAGGGCCCCCCAATTCTGGAAGCAAGGGAGGATGAGTGCACATCATGTTCTCTCCTGTGAATGAGAGAGAGAGAGAGAGAGAGAGAGAGAGAGAGAGAATCAGCAGCCTGAGATCTTTACCTCCTCCCTCCTGCTCTAACATCCGCTCTCCTTACGATCCACCCTACAGCTCGAGCGGATGGGAATTTATCCATGCATCTTCTGCTGTGTGACCCCTCCTTTCTGCGGGTCTGAATGTCTTTCTACCTACAAATTTGTCTCTCTCTGTGCTTCCTTCTCCCTTACCTTTCCTGCTCATGTCTGTTGCTGTCTCTTCCTTCACGGATATAGAGGTATGATGGATGGTTATGCATGATACCAAGCCTTCCCAGACACTACTGACTCATACGTTTCCTGTTCTGTCTTAGTCCTCCCCACAACACACCACTGCTTGCTCCCCACTCTGTCAGTGGTTACTCTGTTTATGGCACTAAATGCCTAGTTTGCTTTTACCTCAGCCAAGCTTACTTACATCTCCAAAATCTGATCTCTTAGTCAAAACCCTGAGTACAGGACTTTAGATGTCTTCACCTTCAACTATATGATCCCAAAATGGGTGAGCTCAAGGCATTTTCAGACTCCACTATTCTGACATTATTCCATTGTCAATTTTTTTTTTGAGTATTTACTTCAGATCATGTCTCCTCTGTAATCCTGTAGGATCCTTTTAATCAATAGAATGTTTGCACAAAATATCTAGGTCATAGTACGCTATAGTGTAGGCACGGACCCAATAACAGAATGCTTTGAGGTTCTGCTAGAGGGAATGGAGGTCAAAACATTACTTGTTGCAGAAGCTGCTCATAGTAGCATAGACCTGAAATGTCCCCTGGAATCACATGTATTGAAGGTGTGGTCGCCAGGCGGTGGCATTACTGGGAGGGAGTGGACACTTTAGCAGGTGGGCCCGCTGGAGGAAGCAGGCACTGGGGATGTGCTTTTTGAAGGGTATATTGGGATGCTGGCCCTTCCTCTCTTTTTCTGCTTCCTGACCTTCTCGGTATGAGAAGCCTCCTGTGCCACGTGCTCCTGCCACCTTGCTATGCCGTGTCATCACAGACCTAAAAATGAACGGGCAGACCATGGACCTAGGCCATGAGCCAAATGAAATCTTTCCTCCTCTTAAGTTGTTTCCTTCAGGTATTACATCCCAGCGTTGCAAAAGCTAACATGTGCCTGCTTATTGCTGCCGCCAACCAGGTGCCCCGATGCTCCATGATCTGCAGTGGGTTTCTTTTTTCTCCCAAGATCACCGCTGTATGGCCAAAAGTTGCACAGAGAGACTAGTGTGAAGTCCAAGCCAATACAAATGACTACATCAGCCTTTGGGCCATCCCATCGTGCCCCTACCCGACTGCTCACAGGCAGAGCGCCCATAGTGAGCTCTTCTCTACTTACAGCTCCGGATGCAAAGCTAGGACTTGCTGACGTTCTCATAGATGACGTCACTGATGCAGAACTGCTGCTTCTTCTTCATCCACATCAGCTGCACACACTGGTGGATGAAAATATACTGCTCCTGCAGCAACAAAGGGCACAAGCGAGTTTCAAGCCGACTTTTGTGCAGGCAGTGTATGTGCAAAGGTGAAATATTTGAATACTATGATGGCTTTAATGATGAGGAGCTGGTACAAAAGGAAGCCATTTTTGTTATTTATGGAGATAATTTTGTAACTAGAACATTTAAGATAATCAAACTGTAGAGGAGTTTTATTAGTAATAGAGCTTAGAACACCACTACTTTTTTTCATTGCTTTACAGTGGAAGGTCTTTTCCCAAATTCATTAAAGTATATTAAGCAAAAAGTGTATGTTTTTATGGTGTACAATGTAGTGACCTGATACACATTGTGAAATGATTATCAGAAACGAATTACCCCATACATCACCTCACCAAATTACTCTTTGCTGTTATTTTGAGGGCACTTAAGATCTACTTTCTTAGCAAATTTCAAGCACACAATACAGCATGATTAGGTGCATACATTAGATCATCACTCTATAATGGTAAAGACCATGAATATTCAATTAACACGTCAGTATTTTTAAAAGTGAAATGAATTTCAGTAAATTTAGTAAATTATTATCATTATCAATATTATTATTTTTGGTACCAGGAACTGAACTCAGGACTTTGTACTTGTGAGGTAGGCACTTGTGCCACTGAGCTATATTCCTGGCCCTAAGTTTCATAAAGTAAATGAAGAAAAATAGAGAGGAAAATATAAGTTAATTCCTTTCCAGTTAGTTCAGGGGAGCAATTTCTAAACTTAAAAGCAAAGGAATAAATTACAAAAAATCCAAACTACTGTGTACAAGAAAATATCATAAACAGGATGAAATAAAGGGTAAGCCCGGAACTAGGATAGAAAATGTTTTTTAATGATAGCAAAATATTAACAACTTTATTTTTATCAAAATCATACAAATCAGTACCACATACAAGTAAACAAAATAAGTGTAGTCCTTCAACCACTAGCCCAAATATTCCTAAAGACAAGGACTCGTTCTTTTTATTAGTAATGCCTACCACTTAGGTTATGCTTATTAAATGACTTTGAAGTAAACTGAGGAAATATTAAAAGGTATGCCAAAAATGAACGCTTCTTTTTCATCTATGAAGTAGACAAAACTAGAAAGGGAAAACAACATTCCGTGATAACTTGAGTTTACTGAGATGGTCTTTATTACATATCGTTAGTGGGGGTAAAATATTTAACAAAATGTTAAAAATGTCATGGACACAGAGAGTAGTAAAAAGTGGAAAATTGCAATTTAATGTTCTACATAAAGGAGAGTGGTTTAAGTAAACAATGGTAAACAATGGTGTATCTATAATGAAACATTAGTGGTCCTTAAAATGAGCTTTATAAGCTTTAGGCAATTTGCTATATATATATAGCAAATTATGCTATATATAGTATTATATATACTATATATTATATGTATGTATAACATAAAGTGAAAAATTAACATATATAAATACATACACATATATTTATATATTTGTGTGACACAACATTGTGCTCACATGCCACATACCTATGAATGCAACTGTGTGAAAGTTATACTTCATTGAAACCAATAGAATGTTAAGGTTTCTTGTACATGAGGTAAGGGTAATTTCATACCCTTTCTCCTTTTTATTTCCCAGTTTCTCTATAAGTAGTTCCATTAGATATAACCTCCAAATAAGACCCTGTCCAGATGTCCGAGGATTTTAAGAAAGCTCTTATACAATAGCTTTATACAAAGGATAAAACAAACATTTCAACCCTCACTAGATTGGCCTCTCACCTACTCTGTATTTTTAGCAAGCATCACAGCGGTAGCTGTGTGACCCTTCTGGTCCTGGCACATCACTCCATTGTTTCTGGTGTTATGTTAAAAAGAGCAACACGGCCTGTACTCTCACTTCATAAGTACCCAGTGGATGAAGCTTGTGTCAAAAAAGTTAAAAAAGGCCAAAGGAAAAGTAAATGAAAGGCTATTTTTGGACACATTCCTGAGAGTCTGTGGGAAGCCCAAGCTACCCATGGGGAGTACAGTTTGCTGAAGGCAGAGCCCTAACTGACCTCCTGGTAGAGGCTATTAGAGGAAAACCAAACAATATTTGGTAAAAGTAGAAGAAACCCCAAGAGAAATGACAGCCATCCAGAGGTGGTATTTTTACAGTTTCAAAGCACCTCTCTAGATGCTGGTATTTTGTATAATGAGTGCCTTACAACAATTCATGAGAACTGGCATCCTCGTTTTAGAGAGGAGAAATGGGAGCTATGAGAGGTGTTGTGACATAAGCAGGGGTAAAGCTAAGACCCAGTCTTTCTCCCAGTTGGACACTGTTTGGTAATCACCCCTCTGTGTGCATGAGCCCCTGTTCTTGTCTGACCAGGGGAGGCAGTGGAGGAGGGCAGGTCAACATTCAGTGCACAGAACCAGTGATGACGGTGACTGACACAAGTACTTTGACACAGCTAAACAATTAGTTACTTCTGTCATTTATAGACTGAGGCAGGGATAGGCAATGCAGGGAAGGAGTGTTAGATACTTTTTTCACTGCTGAGACAAAGTTCCCAACACCCAAAGTTAAAGGAGAAAAGGTTTACTTAGTTCACAAGTTTGTAGAGGTTTCAATTCATAATTGGCTGGCTCCGAGGAAGAGGGTAAAGCAGGGGAGAAATAGTTCATGGCAGGCAGAAGACAGCAACGCAAGAAAGCAAAGGACAAGAGAGCCTGTTTCTGTCCCCTGTGTTGTGTCCAGACTACTGGGATTAGGGTGGTGCCGAGCTAATATAGTCACCCACCCTTAATCCTAGCATCCTTCATCTTGGCAGTGCAGCGTGAATCAGTCACACGCTCTAGTTTCAGCCACCTCCGAAGAGGGGCCCCTGTGATTTCCTGAGGCTCTGGGGAACATCTAGACACAAACTGTAACAGAAGATCAGAAAATTAGAGCCCAGAGATGGGAAGAAACGCGGTGTTCAGTTCCATAGAGTCCAACTGGAGCACGTGTCTACCCTCTTCTCACCTGCTCCTTAATGTTACTCATTAACTTAGCAAATGAGACAGCAACGGGGTTTAAGTGTGAGCTGGCTGAAGGGTAGTGTCAGGTAAGTCAACCTGCCTTTGAAATAAAGGTTGAACCATAGTGAGCTGATGAGTGATGAAAAATAAAGGTAAATAAGACAAGGTATCCTAAGACCTAATTGGTAACAAGATAGACACAAATGAATAACCACATCTGGAAACGTCATTGCAAAACCTGCGCAGGTGAGAATAACAGTAGGCTGGTATCTCTACTCCTCTGCCAACTTTGAATTCCCCCAGGAAGTTCAAGGAAGGAGGATCATACTTGAAAAAAACTTTTCACAGTGCTGTCAGCCTGAAATGTTGCCATAGAGAAGGAAGCCAGACAGCTGAAATTTGGGGCAATAAAGACAAAAAGCAAAACGTTTTCTTGGCTCTGTAGATCTGAAGAGAAACATTAATAGAACTAAAAATGTGAAGGAGAGTAGCTGGGAGAAGGCAGCTTTTAAAAAAGGGATTCAGATTCTGATGTTGGGAGAAATCCAAAGAGAATGGACTATAATCAGAGTGAAAAGAGGGATAAATAAAGTGAACAGGGCAACTTATCAAATCCAAGACGCGTAAAAGTCTCTTGGCCCTTTGAAGCTTGGAGGTTAATACACATAATGGGAAGGTTTAATCACATATTAGGATATAAATTTATAGAAGTGAAAGCCAAAACTGCTGACTGATTCATAAAACACTATTTAATCACTAGGTGCCGGGCTTCTTTGGGAGACCAGACACTGTAAAGCCTCGAAGAGAAGGTGATGTGCATCTCTGCCGCAGTAAACCAGAAGGCAGCAAGACACAGACTAACTGGACTCAAGCAGTGAGGGAACAAATAAATGGCTTGCTTCCTAAGTACGAAGGAGACCTCGGATGCTAAGCTGGTGTGATATTGATGTAGCCTAGAGGTCGACAGACTGGACTGGCTGTGGCAGCCTTGCTCGCACGGGACCAAGAAAATAGGAAGAAAGAAAAGCAGTGGGCAGAGTTGGAGAAGGCAGCCACTACTCCAGGCTTTTGAGTTACGCTGACGTCTAGTGGTGCAGTTTGGGAAAAGCAGGAAGAAAACCAAGGTTTTTTTTTTTTTTTTTTTTTTAATCCGGTAGCAAGAGGTCCGGGCAGGTGCATTCTGTTCTGTTTTACAATGTCCCTCCCACACACACTCCTCCAGGGGAAGAGTTATTGTTTGGCCGAACCAAATCAGTCAATTGCGAGTACGGTTGGGTGCCTGGGATTATGAGCAGCTCCTGGACTTGGGTTTTGCACCCACACAGGAGGAGCTCTCTGCAGTCAGCTGCTCCTCCAGACCAAGCACAATGCAAAGCTTCCAGGGAGGGTGGCTGGGAAAGAGGAGGCAGCGGGCACAGAGCACTTTCCCGGATGCCTGAGGCTGTTAAATTTATACCCCTTTTCCTTCACATGAAGACAGCTGGAAGTGCTGGTAGATTTGAAGGGAACGGGAGATGGGAAGCCTTAAAATCAGACACAAGGATCATATCCATAACAGATGGGGTCATCATCAACAATGAACCAGGACAGACAATCTCATGGAGGAAGAACTGAGGACAAACTTCTCTGAGCAGGGCAGCATTTCCTGTACAAATTGAATCACGTCAGTCCACAGTGTCCACTTGGTGGCACTGGCTCAAATTGGTGGTTACCTTCAACTAACTCGTTTTCATCTAATTGTAAACATCCATGTTCTCTGGATTCCTAAAGGGTAGGTGATGCAGTGAAAGTGTCATCACCATGCACTTTTCGAGGTTAATGTCTATTTCTTTTTTTATTTTGTAGCAGTTTCCACATACACAATGAGATGGGAAATATAGATGGAAAACAAATGTGACAGTTGTTTTGAAACATGAGTTTGAATAGTGGTAAGCTTTGCAGTCAAGGGCAAATTTGAAAGTATGACCTTATTACATTCTTACCTCTGTCTGTACCATAGACATCCGATATGACCTCATTTCTGATACCAGCCCTAAGATGTCCACAAACTCGTGATCCCGTATGTGCTGTAAGAGCCTGTCTAGGGCTATGAAGGTCCCCGTACGCCCCACACCAGCGCTGCAGAAAAAGGTTCAGACTGCATGTTAGACAGGAGAAAGTAAACTGGGGATTTCTTTACAACAAACAAACAAACAAACAAAAACCACCTTGGGCTCAGTTTGTGTAGTCCGTGATGGTCTCAAACTTGCAATGATCCTACTGCCTCAGCCTCCTGAGTGCTAGGATTACAGGCATGTGCTACCACGCCCAGTGCTCTATATCAGTTTAAAATATTCAATTTTCATTGTCAGTTTGACTTTGGGGAAGATCTAAAATTCACATAGTGCCAGATCTGGTGAACAAGGCAGATGGAGAAGCAGGGTAAGTGTTTAGGAGCCTGACTTTCTGCTGGATGGCACTCAGCAGCAGTACTCATAGTATTTTTGATCAGATCTTGAAAAGACAGTCATGAAAGAGAACTTCCAGAAATGCCTTAGAAAGTAACAAGAATGATGGGATAATATTTTCAAAGAGAGAAGGAGTAGTAAATTTTCCACCCTATATTTTGATCCCATCTTGTATATGGAATTTCTTAGCGGAGGAATCCAACGTTAAGACCCTTCAGTTCAGAGTCTTGTTTGCTTTTTCTGCTAGACAACTCCTCCCTCCCAGAACTTCTCAGGTAAAATGATCTGCCACCGAGTGAGCACCTGTAAAATTTCATCTGAAGCTGTACCACTAAGTTCTGTGATACGAACACATGAGTTTGACTCAGGGCTGAGCAGGTTTATTTTCTGCTGTTGGAAAGAATCATTTTGAGAAGAAATAATCTCTGTTACTAAAGGGTAGCTTTTAAACTTTGAAAGCCTAAGGTGGGTTGACAGCAGTGATATCCTAAGCAGAAACCTAGCTTGTGCAGCGTCCCCCTTCCCCAGCACAGACACACACAGACACACAAACAGACACACAGACAGACAGACAGACAGACAGACACACACACTCACACACACACTCATGTATCCTCACAACTTAGCCATTCTAATTTACGAAGGCCAACATGCTCGATCTTGCATTATAGATTTTGTAGATTTAGCTGCGCAGGTTGGCTCGGCTGCCAATGCTCGCTGAGCATCTCTCTCCCGCCTGTACTCTCTGATGTGCAGCCAGACAGTATTTATGTCTCCTGATCTTTTGAGCTGCATAGAAATTCTATAACAATACCATGTCGTAGGGATTGCTTGTGGTGGAGTTTTGTTCACGTAGTGAGAAGGAAGGATTAAACCCAACGGTAGTCCTTCCCACATGGAATTAGGGTGGCTATTGTTGACAATATAACGGATCGTTTACCCCCTTTCATTTTAGCTGTCTCGAAATTTAGAAGTAGTCCTGAAGAATAGCCATAGCAAACATGTTTCCCTTAATATGTTGAATATTTTTATTTTTTCCACCTTAATTTTATTTCTACTTATATAATGTTAAGCTCTGATAAATTATATATAATTTCATTTTGTATTTATCCAGATTATGACCTTTCACAATCCTTGAAGGACAAAGGTAATAAGACATAGTAGTTGAGGCATGACCTTTGGAGACCTGTGTGCCTGGCTTTGAGTCTTAATACCTCTATGTTCTGATTGTGTGAATTCCCTAATCTTGCTACTCCTCAGTCTTTTTTTATCTTCTGAAAATGGAAATAATATCTACTTTATCAGCTATAGATATAATATTAATAATATCAGTAAATCGTGTATATAATAAAAATATCAATCGCAGATTTTAAAGAATCCTAGTTGAGTTATGATTAAATCTTACTGGAGTTTTATGGAATGATGGGCTATTTCTTTTGCCAAAAACAAACAGAAAACCCCTTGATATGAGACAGAAGTGCCCAGGCTGAGGTTACCTGCAGTGGATGATCATGGGGCCTTTGCTCTTGGTTGCTTGCTGTCGGACCATGTGTACGAACTGTAGGATGCTCTCAGCAGCATTGGCTGTGGGCACTCCATGATCAGGCCATGCTGTGTAATTAAAATGCATCACATCCTGCATCTCATCTGCCTTTGGGGAAAAAAGCCAAAAACAAGCATTAATCTCTCAGTCTCTGTCAGCATGGCCCAGGCCTCCACTGATGCACACAAGTGAATGGGACAAGAAAGCAGGACCACGTTCCATCCTGGTCAGTACACCTCTCTTTCCAGCTCTGAGCCATGTCTGTCATAAAATTGACCTTGAAAAATAACACTAATTGGATAAAGCTTTAAAAGGTCAGGCAGATATGCTAATCTGTGCCTGTATAGTTAAGGACAAGAATTTAAGCAGATCAGGGTTTGCATCCTGGATCTGCAACTTAGAAGGTTTGGTAATGAATTAAACACTCTGGAAGGTGCTGCTGGTGCCCTGCTTAGATCCCTTCACTAGCCTGCCACACCCCTTTTCCACCTGCTGCCAATGGCTCAGCTGTACCCTTTTCCTGAGTGTTGTCTTCCACTATAGGGAGCTGCCTTGCTGGACAATGCCAAGAGTTCGATGTTGCTGTTGAAAGCAGCCCTCAGATAATGACTGACCTACCCCATGGTACAAAATCTAGCCTGTGTCAGAATGGGACATCATTATGGTGCCGCTCATGCTCCAACAGTCTCAGTGGGATGTGCCTGAAGGAGACTCTTATTTGGCTTCTTCCCTCTGATTGTGCTTCCCTCCACCCCTTACAGGTTTATCCAAAAGTACACTTTAAAACAATCACTTGTGGAGAGTCTCTATCTTGATTTTGAAACTGGAGATCTGGTCCAAGACAAGATTCACAGAGCTTTAATCTTCTCACACCTAGAGAGGGCCTAATGGTCCTGACAACAGAGATCGTTGTGCAGATGAAGTGTGGCCGTGTTTGTGGAGGACGGTACATGTTAGATTTTATTGCCCCTGTAACATAGTTATTACCACCAGCTCAGCCATTGATATAGTTGATTCTGAGACTCTTTCGGAAATAGGTCTAGGCTGGATATTAATCCCATTCACGTGAACCTACACATCAGGCGTATTGTGATCTCCTCCAAACTGAGTAAATATCAATTAGAATGCAGCTCCTTCTTTTTAATCTCCATTAATTTGGAAGAATGATTTATTTTTCGCTTGTCAATTGTCAGAAAAATTCTAAACTCAGGCTTACGCATATCGAGTTCTTCCCTCACCCCTCAAATTTGCTGAAGGACCATAATACTCCGAGATGAAGGAGTATTATATCAGAACTTGGGAGAATTTGGGTTGGCTGTGAGTTTGGCTGTGACTGTAGAGCTAAGGTTTACATTCAGGTATCAAAGAGAAATGAATTGTTAAATGCAAAATTAAATGATATTGAGCACAGCAAAATTTACAATTAAGTTAAGAAATGTATGAATAATGAGTATAGGTAAAATAAATATATACAAGATTTATATAAACAAAAACGTCATCACTGCGAATATCCCAACTGTTCCCACATATTCCTAGCAGCAGGATGCAGCACCTCACTAGCTCTAATGAAGGGCTGTTCCTCGGACACACAGAGTATGGAGGCCACAGAGATGCTGGCTGCCCCCACTGCTGACTTCAGAGAATGTCAAGAAGTAACTCGCCCGTAGTGAACTGTGCAGAACAGCATTCATTCAGCACTGGAAGGGTCTGAGAATACTCAGTCACCACATAACTTGAGTTTCCCAGAAAGGTTCACAACAATGCCAGCTCTATTCAAATTCAAATCACACATAAGACTTGGACAACATACATTTTAGTGGACTTGACCTGAAAATGTATTCAGCTAAAATGTGCGAATTGTATAAAGTCAAGGCTCCTCTAAACTGTCATTAATCGCTTCACAGCTGTCACAAGGCAGGGGTCCGAGAATTGCTAGCAACCCTCCAGTTGAATAGCAAAGTACAAAGGCCCTGGAAAGAAACATGTTTCTGGTGATCTGAGTCTGCAGCTCTTACGCAGTTAATACCAAATTTCAAGGACTGGAGAGTGACAAGTTTTGTGCTATGATCATTTTCTGCCTTTCTTGTTAAGTGAGAAAACTCTTTCGGATTTTTCTTACTTAGCTAACCCAAATTTCTCTGACTCTAATTTTTTCTTTTCTTTAGAATTTTATTTTGTAGTTGGAAACTTTACAGACATGGTATGGCATAAATAAAGAAGTGTCTAAAAATCGAAACAAATAGAAAAATATGTTTGTCAGCATAGCACAATGTTCTTCGGTCAATGTAACTTTCATTTTAGGAGCTCAGAATTTAGATTGTTCATGCTTATGGCCAAATGGGGGCGCCCTGGCACCAGATGTTTGTGGACACTGTGTGAATGCCTTTTAAGCAAACATTGTTATTCAAAGTTTTATTCTTGCTGTTCAAGTCCTTCACATGTTTGTCATTAAAAACAAAAAGGTCATCCCTTATGACCAAGAACAAGAAACTTACTATTGGCCGTGCAGCGATCTACGGACTCTTTCTTATCAAGGAAATAAACATGGGAACAGACCTATTTTGTGCTCTGTAATTTTTTTCTCCCAGAAGCAATCCTAAAAAATGATCTAGTCTATTTTCTTTAGCAGTTTGCACTAGCTTTGTGGCTGAAATAGCCAAAAAAAGAAAGCTTAGTTTGAATGGCACTAGGATGGTGAAAGGTCTCTTCTGATTGGAAGTCTGTCGACTTACACAGTGCTCTATTATTCTGGAAATAATTCATTCACTCATTTATTCACCCCACAAAGATGGAGTACTTGATTCTGAATCTCATAGCCTCCTGGGGGAGGCAGACATGAACAGAGAATTATAACTGTAGTGTGGTAATGAATTAGTATGCGTGAGACTACAGCAGAAAGAGACAATGATCTCTGAGGCCACAAGGGGCTCCGTAAATGATGTGACATCTGACTGTAAGCTGTGTTTGAGTGGACATGTGCTTAGGGAACAAGGACGACTAAGGTAATTCAAGGGAACAGCCCAGTGTGGAACACAGTTGTTAACTGCTATTGGTTGATAAATGATCAGTTTTTGTAAACATCAACAAGGAGATAGTCACTGGTGCTCACATTGTTACTGATACGGGTAATGTTTTCATTATTTATAAAAAGGGTCAACAAGCTCTTTCTGGAGAGGGCCAGAAAGTAATAATTGTTAGTTTTGTAGCTTTCGGGGGGACAGGATCTCATTATGCAGTTCAGGCAGGCATTGAACTAGTGGCAATCCTCCTGCCTCAGCCTCCCAAGTTCTGGGATTATAGGCCTGTGCCACCACACCCAGCCTATAGCTCATTGTTATGGTTTGTGTCCAGATGTCCCCTCAAAGCCTCATGTGGTCATCGGTGGGGTTTTTCTGAAGTGTCTGGATCAAAGGTGTGTGATGCTGTAATTTAAGTGTGTGATGCTGATATTAAGGGAGTGTGATTACTAAATTACTCCACTGATTGGTTTGGCATAGTTCTGAGTGTGGATAATGGGAAGCCTCACCCTGTGTGTGGGTGGCACTGCCCGAAAAGCAGGTAGCCTGGAAGGGATAAAATGAAGCAGGCTGCTGCTGCCTCACTATTTCGCTGCTTTGCTGCTTTTCCATGCCATGAACTGTTTTTCCTCCGTGATGACCTTCTGCTGTGCTGCCCTGCCTTGGGTCCAGCCTACTATGAGTTGAAACCTCTGCAAACTGTGAGTGACAGTAAACCTTTCCTCTGATAACTTTGGGCATCAGATATGTTGTCTCAGCAACAAGAAAGGTAACTAAAGTATTCATGCGGTTTTGGTCACAACTATTCGAGCTTGATGTAGCACAAGAGTCATAGCCAATGTGTAAATGAGGCCTGTGTTCCAATAAAGTGTTCTTTTTGGACATTGAAATTTGATTTTCATATAATTTATATATGACAAATTCTTTAAAATTTTTCAATTGTTAAAATGTGTAAAAACCATTTGTGGGTCAATTGACTCTGCAGACGGCAGTTTGCTGTCCCCTAGTGTATACCTTTAGGAAGGGTGTTTCTATTCAGGGATGTTGATTAACATCAACATCACATCAGCATCAGCATCAGCATCGAGAACTCACCTATTAAATTCTGCCTTCAACAGACAATGTGTTTTAGTAGACAATGCTAGTAAAAGCTCTATATTGTGTGAGCTGTTAACAGGTAGATGATAACTCGACTGATGTTAGCACCTAAGCTTGACATAGAAATATTCAGCTTGACTCAAAGTCTCATTATCAGAGAGGCAGCTGGCCTTGCAAGAAAAATAGACTTTTCTGACTAGAAATCAGTTGCACTTCACAAGAATATGAAACCTTGAATAATAAGGCCTGGAAATACCTTCCAAATAATTAAAAGCAAAACAAAACAAAATAAGGAAGGAAAGAAAACAACACATCCCAGACTAGTAAGTCATGGTTTAAGTGTTTATAATTTAAGTGTGCCTTGTGTAGACTAATCACGCTGATGTATATTTGGTTAACATGAATAACGGAAACATTTCTCTCCTCAGTCATGCTTGGTAAGCAATGATTAGCAGAGTCTCTTATTGGCCTAGGATGACTTGAGATGGATTAGCGCAGACTTTATTTCATCTCTTTGGCCCTCCAGGCTAACATTACATCTCTACCATCTTCTCTAAAATAAGAAACAACCCACTAAAAGTGGAATTTTCCTCTCAAAGGAAGCAGATCTGCAAAGTCTGAAGTGCTCTTTGTCACACATGGTGGTGGGCTGGTTTCTGGGCACTTGGGGTCGGGTGGCCATGAGCGTGCACCTGCATTTCCATTTGGAGGCTTACATAACTGATCCGGAAGTGTCTACAGGCCCAGTCATCTTGTTCCTCCTCTGAGATCATCTCCACCGCGATGTCGCCATAAGCTGTGGGTTCTTCTGTGAATGGCCAGTAATGGTCACATTTTACCTGGAGTGAAAAAAATGTAAGCTTCTAAAACAAACAAGCAGTTAAATTCATTTAGGGAAAGCACAGGCCATTGTTCTGAAGAACCGTCTAGAACTATCATGAGAATGAAAATTGAACAGTGTGGTAGTTTCTGCCACACAGTACACATTTTGTCAGTGGCAGGGGCTGGGGCAGATGTTGCTGCAAGGTGAGGACAGTGTGAATAGGTACGCACCCGCCTTTTCTCATTACACTGAGTGAGCATGACAATGATCTGAGACTTCTGCTGTAGGACCATCTTCCAGAAGTCATTTCTGGTTTCAGGCAGTGGCCCCTGGGTGGCAATATACTCTTGGGGTGAGTTGTATCCCTGAAAGGTAAGTGATAAAGTTATTGGACCAGCCACTGTCAAGGTCAAACGTTATTCCGCATCACTGGGGAAAACTTACAACTGACTCATAATAAAAGTGGCAAAGGCTCACACACCTGTGTCACGCTTTTCCTTTGCTGGATCCAAAAGGCAGTCAGAGTAACGCACCATATAGCTCTGTGTGATTTTAGGCACTGTGTTTTTGTGGTCCTGTAAAATCATATCCATATCTTTTTATGACCACAACCGCTATCTCTATGGGTATTTCAAAAGCACAGGTATGTGGATGGAGTCCCTGGAGTCTGATTGCTGAAACTTAAGTGTTAACACAAGGAAGATGATCCCTAGTGTAATAATCTACTTTGTTTTCACTATTTCATTGGAAAGAAATCTGAATGCTGCTGATTCATGGGGTTTTGCACCCTGCTTAATCTGAAACGGAATAGTGGAAACGCGATGTGAAGGGCTCTCCTTCTGACTCTTTGGCACCCCCGTGTAGCTGCAATAATGACTGGCTGGCTTACAGTCTTCAGCATTTGGATGCCTGATTTCTTTTACTACTTACAGGGATATAGTTGGCATTGATGTAGTCTGCACCCTCTTCTTCATTCGTGGAGACTAGTCTCACGCGACTGAAGTCATCTGTAAAGAGTAGGAAGGAATATACAAACATGGTTAGGATGGAAGTACAGATGATGTTGCTACCCAATATCAAGTCAAATCAATCAGCGACAGAGTAGGTAGATAATTTGTTGTAGCGTGGGTATTAGGCATTTATCAATCTTAGTTTCTGTTTCAACAAGTACCTACATATCTCCCAATTTTGATTTCTTTCTGTACTAGCTCTTCCGTTCTTGGAAGAATTACGTTCATGTTTTGAGGAGGTTGTTCAGGCTATTTACTAGAACTAGACTATCTGAGATTATCATTTCACCTAGGCACATACAGAGAACTAACTATTTTGGTATACCTAGAGAGATACATGGGCCTTTTAATAATTATTTCATTATATAAATTAATTTTATTTTTTATTCCTGAGGATGGACTCCAGGGCACTGGACATGCTAAACATGCATTCATCTTTAGCACTGGGCATTTGCCTAAACATGTAACTCATGCATTGAGTTACACCCTGACCCTTCCTATTTTCTATTGTATACATTGAAGGTATACAACATGATATACATATAAATATATAATATTATAAAAAATTTATATAGGAGCCAAGCACAGTGGTGCACGCCTGTAATCCCAGCACTCAGGAGCTTCAGGCAGGATGTTTGTGGGAAGTTTGAGACCAGCCTTAGCTACAAAGGGAGCTCAAGGCCAGTCTGAACTGCATAGTGAGACCCTGTCTCTAAAAGACAAAAAAGGGCCAGGGGTGTAGCTCAGCAGCATAGAGCCTGCCTGGCAAGTGTGAGGTCCTGAGTTTGACTCCTGGTACAAAAAAAAAAAACCCAAACAGACAAAAATTTATGTAACATAATCATATACAATTTTATATATTCATGTATAATTTATATAGTGAATAATCATATATAATATATAACATATGCCTTATATATACATACATATATGATTACTACAGCCATGAAAATTAACATATTGATTATCTCACATAATCATCTTTGTTTTTTTGGTAAAAGTACGCTCTCGGGTTTTCAGCAAACTATGTCATATTATTAAGTGCAGTCCCCACGGTGTGCGTTGTTTAGACTTGTTCGTCTCTATGAGCCTATAACTTTGTGCCCCTGCCTTATATGTCTCCCTCCACCCAACCACTATTCTCTGCTTGATGTATTTGAGTTATTTTTAACGCATTTTAGATATAAGTGAAATCATGCAGTACTTTCCTGTGTCTCTTCAAAGGCAATATTTTCCCTTTATTTTAAACTTTCTTAATTTCAGCTTGTTATCTTTATTTTTCTTCTTATTCTTTTCCTTGAGCTTTTTCCGTATTCTGCTGCTGACTTCTTTCATTAGGTGATTTGATCATTAATTTTATTCTTTTTGGTACTGGGGATTACATTCAGGGTCTTTGCACTGAGCTATATTTCTATTTTTTCTGTTATTCATTTTGAGACAAAATCTAAGATGACCTTTGAATGGGAAGAGTAAATTCTGCACTTTATATGTGAAATGTTATTACCATAATATTACCTACTGTTATCTAGCCATATCAAGGGTAGAGTTCTTTCTAGAGACTCTGCGTGCTACTTGCCCGTTCTCAGCCCACGTGTCATGCAGCAGAGGGGAAAGATAAATCTATGTGGAAATACAGTTTAATTGTCCTGTGATTACTTTATATTCCTTTCTTTCTTGAGTATTGCTTTTTATTACAAGATGCCAAGCAACAACAAAACTTTGCCCTTTCCCATTGCCAGTGAATTAATGGAAATACTTTCATGAGAGCACAAATGATCTGATCCCTAATTTGCCAAAGAGTTGATCTCCAAAGGGTCAGCTGGTCATTTTTCTCTCTTCAGATACAATTCATTTAAAAGCATAATAAAAGCATATCTGATAGGAACTAATGGCATCAAAGTATTAGCGAGGTCACTACAATGGCAGAGATAGCCCTCAGACTCGGACGACTGCCGGGTCTGGACGAACACGGGTGAAGTGGATTAATCTGCTCTAACAGTCCTCTGCCCTTTAAGGGACATGATTAAAACCAGCACTATTGATCGTCTTACATGGCAGGATGTTTGTGTAACGGTTTTTGCATCTGTTCAGTGGAAGATCCGCAGCAAAGTGTGGAATATCCAGTCCAATCAATTTTAACTCCTGAAAACAAGAGAGAATAGATGTGAGATTTCTGTTCATTGTGGGATTTCGATGGATTTAGGGTATACATTGGACTATTTTGTCCACGCTGGATATTTTCCCAGTCCCTGCATGCAGTGGTGTCGTAGCACACCTTTGCCACCTGCTGCCGTGGTAGCTCTCTTTTGGGGCAGAGTATGCTTCTTCCCTCCGCTGCTGTGAGTCTGCTTTCCCATTGAACTTGGGTAGAACTCACGTCCAATTAGAAGCTTTCAACGCACTTGTTTAGTTTGTTTTGCCTTCTTGTGCTGTTGTTTTTGCTATGAATAATTCATGCCCATGGAAGCTGCTGGTCCCAGAATAAGGAGACACATGAGGCAGACCTCACTCTGACCCCTAACTGAGGTAGAGCCGTCCTACATGGCTAAATACTGCTGGAGGTCAGGGAGCTATGGAGGTTGGCTCTTGTATAGCGGGCACGCAGTAAGAGCTGCTAGGAAAACACATCTGTACCGCAATCAGCTCAGTGATCGATCATTTGGGGATCTATACAAATAACACTGAGACTGTGGAAAGTTTAGAAACAGAAATGCTTTCCATGTTTAGAGAGCAATAGGGTAACTAAAAGTTATGCAATTTCCATAAATATTTTCTATTCAGTGGGGGAATGTAGATGCTTTTCCTGTAGACCATAAGCCTCAGGGAAAGCAGTAAAAAGGAGAGTAAAGGTCAACGAGCAGGGAAAAACCTCCAGATTACAACGTACAGGATTAATGGTCACTAACTGTACAGTAATGAAGCCTCAAAAATAAAGATGAATCCATAGTACTCAGGCAAACTCTTCTAAGGAAGTAAGAATATGCAAATATTTGCCCACATGTATTTTATAAATCCCATGATCAAAAATGCACTGAGAGGAAAATTTTTATGTAACTAGGCAATCATCGCACTTCATTCCCTGCAGTTATTGTTCCCAGGGTGGTCTTTGTGAATCGTGCTCACTTGGATTGGGCAGTGTACAGCCAGCGCTAGCAGGTATAATTACATTTCTGCACACATTTTTGAGAATTGTTAGTAAACAGTACATCTAACCATCTAAATGGGATTACCTACACAGTATGCATCTTTCTATAAAACTATTAAGTGAGGTAGTAAGAGAAGCCACTTGCTATAAATTTTATTTATACCTACAGAATGTTAATGTTGTTCACAAGTTCTATTCTACATAATTGGTCCCAACTGTTAATTCCAGAAACTATAGCTGGAGAAATACTTTTCTGGGGGAAGAAGTTTGGGGTCTTTGAAACACTTTGCAGTGGAATTGGAGATATTAAATGAAGCTCTGAGAGGCTGAAAAGATAACTCTCTTGTGCCCTTTGGATCTTGATTCAAGAGCTCTTAGAAATCAAGTTCTTAGGTCTTTTGATACATTTAGGTGGAAGGTCCTTGCTAGCAGCTTCATTTGTGGCTGATGGCATGGGGCTACAGGCCGATAGTCAAGGGAGAGACACTGACAGATCGCAACATTTCAGGCTTCTTGGCTTCAATTGAAGTCATTCTTAAAGGCAAATGGCGTCCAGTTTGATCCTCAACCCATAAGAGTAGACTTCACACCATTTCAAACAAAACTCTTGTATGCCAAGGCCTTCAAGCAGAAACTTGTCACTCTTATTTTATATCTGTATCTTATTTTAAAGGGTTCCCCAAGGCTGACTATATTGTTTTTGTAAGAAACACAATTTACCCACAGCAAGCTTCATCCAAAAGAGTATTATTTTTAGGTCAGCTCATTTTGGCCAGCTGTAAACTTATTTAAATTATGCTTCCTTTGCTTAAATTATTTCAGAAACGTATCTTCTTAGAAAGTGCCTTTATAGATAATTTGTCAGACTCTCTTGTTTATTTCGGTGCACATTTTAAACTGTCTGGTCTTGAAAAGGTAGCCCCATTCTCTTTAACGTCAGTTTAACTTTTGGTAAATGAAGCAAATTATCAGGCCGCATTCACCGGCTTATAGGGACCATCAAATAGAATAATTACATTCAACAGATGCTCATGCAGCACTGTCGACTGAAATGCTTCTGCTGTGATTCCCCGCTTGCTTTGCTTTGCCCGCTCTGCCATTTCTCCTTTCTTTGCCGTGTGTGCTAACAGACCGACAGCTGCCCCCCTCCTGTTGCCTGCTTTGAGGACAGACTGATAAGCCACAGGAAAAGGACTCAGATACAGAAAAACCGGTGGAAACAGATTGTGAAAGGGAGTTGGCGCACATATGGAAGCTGACGATCTGAGAACTTTAATTGTGTGCTGCCTCCCTGCCGTAAATGCCCGGAGTTGATAAGAGAGGCTTAATTGGCTGAACACTATAAATGTGAGTTGCCAGCGCTGAATTGCAGCAAAGCAGGGACTGTATGTATACACAGAATGCTTTGCGGTCTTTGTAATTTAGCCTGTCACTAAGTGGAAAATCAAAGGCTAGGTTTCCAGTTCAGTAGCTTTGCAGTTATTTTCTTTCCAATTATATGGAAATACCAGAGGCTTAAATCTTCACAAAGACAAAGTATAGGGGTGATGGCCTGAAACCAACACAAATCATTTTCTGAATTTCCTTTTCCCAGTTCAGTTTCTAATATAATCTATCATCTTCCCTCAGGTTACATAGTCATCTACAGTGGATTGAATGTGGGTCCCTAAATGCAATTGATATCTTCAGCCTCAGCAACTGTGAATGTGGCCTTTTGGAGGGGTCCTTGCAGATTAAGTAATGAAGGATCACAAGGTGAGATCATCTTGGAGATGAGGAGAAGGTCATAGAAATATCGAGGCAGAGTCTCGAGTGGTGCAGCCACCAGCCAAGGAGCCCTAGGAGCCGCGAGAAGCTGAAAGAGGCAGAGAAATAGTCTGCTGTAGAGCCTTCAGAGTGTGGCCCTGTTGATACACTGGGTTAGGACTCCTTGCATGCACAATGATAGGAATAAATCTATTGTTCTAAGGTGACCAATTGGAGGGATTTGCTGTAGGAACTCTGGGAGCGAATGTTGTCCCCCAAGTGCAGTGGCTGAGCATGCTGTATTGGCTGGGACTGAAGTACCCACACTGGAAAAGTAAAGCGCCACCATATGCACTGTTTAGTCTGCATGCGCTGCCATAACCAAATACCACCGAGTGGTGCTTTACACTGAAGATTTTCACTTCTCATAGTCCTGGATGCCGAGGAGTCCAGGTTTAAGATTCCAGGAAAGTAGATTTCAATGTCTTGCTTTGTAGACAGTCAGTATCTCTTTCTAAATGTATGAATTTTTCTCTTTGCTCACTTCAGAGGAGAGGGAGTGAGAGAGAGCCAGAGAGAGCCAGAGGCAGAGACAGAGACAGAGAGACAGAGACAGAGAGATAGAGAGACAGAAAAGGATCTCACATGATTGTTATTATAAGGGCACTAATCACACCACGAGGGCCTCACTTTCATGACTTCATCTAACCTTAATTATCTCTAAAGGGTCCCATAGTAAATGGAGCATCACACTGGGGTTAGGGCTTAAGCACATACATTTTGGGAGAATACAAATAGCACATACCCTGCACCAGTATTGTCTGAGACAAGCACAAACTATACTCTGGTCTTAGAGACTACAGTAATGTCAGTAGGTAAGAATACCTGGTGTTTGCTTTGGGCTAGGCTGGACATCAGAGTCAGATAAGCTAAATCTCTATAGTGCTTATGGACAGGGGCAGAACAATTGAGGAAACATCCAATCCTCAACAATTGAGGAATTAAAAAGTTCAAGGAAATTGGACAGGGCTTGGTTCTTTTCAGGAAAATGCAAAGGGAGAAGAAAGGGCTTAGAAGAAGCTACCTAGTAAGGTACTATATTAGTTACCTAGGGCTGCCTTTATAACAGAGAGTGCCATAAACTGTTTGATTCAAAAAAAGGAAAATTTACTGGCTCATAGTTTTGGAGACTAGAAGTCTGAACTCCAGATGTCAGCAGGATCACATACACATACCTTCTGATCACTTTAGTGGAAATCCTTGCTTATCTTTTCTTAGCTTGCAACGCTTTTTGGTAAATCCTAGATGTTCCTTCGCTTACAGATACAAACTCCAAGTTTTGCCTTGGTAGTCACATCGTATTCTTTCTCTCTTTCTCTCTCCCACCCCTGCTCCATGACATTTTAAAAAACAAAGACACCAGTTGTATTGGGTTAAAAACCCACCATATTCGATTATGATCTCATCTTATCTAACACCATCTTCAAGAATCCTATTTCCAAATAAAGTCATAAAGTCTAAAGTACTGAGAGATAGGGCTTCAAATGTCTTTGGGATCAGGGACACAAATCAACCTATAACATGTACCTTAAAAAAGATGAAAGTGTAGCAATGATGGGAATCTGGGAGACTAGATAAGAAGGAAATTGACCTCAAGAGTCTAGCAATACCCAGCCAGGCCCTGGGCTTTATTTAGCATATCAGTTAGGGGCAACAGCCCAGGCAATGGATACGTTATTGGTACAGGCCCAGAGATCAAAATCTGGGAAAGGGAAAAGGAATGAAAGGAGAAAAACTCAGGTCTGAGAGCAGAGAGCCCCGACCACGAGAACTGCTGCACAAGGGGATGAGTTACTTCAACAGTGACTTCACCTAAGGCTCCAGTGAACTACACGGAAGTGTAAGGAAATACAGCTGCAAAGGGGCCTACTGCCAAAAAGCAAGGCCATCACCCGGGAGCGGTCTGGCAATTTATGCTGTTTTACTTTGATCTTTGCAGCCACATCTCCCAGTAAAAACAGTGAAGAATTTTACTAACATGCTGGTCAATCACAAGCTCAGAAATTAATGGCAGAACAAGCAACACGAGGTATGTCTTGTGGGCATTCATACTCCAAATTCTGAAATCTGTTTCTTCAAAACTCTTCTCATATGAGATGTCAGAAATGAGGGACTGATTGATTTTAATCCCTGAGTCCCAAACCTCCTTAAGAAAATATGTATATTTTGGTCAGGAAGATCATCAATCTTTCCAGCAGATTCAAAATGAGATGCAGAGTGAAAAGGGAATTTATACAGTGAACACAAATTAGCAACTTGTATGGCTTCATGTATGACTTCTAGCTGTATTGGCAATATATGTAAATCCAGACATTAGTTTCCATTTGCATAATGCTTATAAATGATGCAGTTTCTCAATGCAAGTGTGATCTTTTAATGTCAGCCTCAAAATGAATGCAAGACAAATAGTATTCATAGAAGCAGAACAAATACCTGCACGGCCACTGGATTTAGCTAGACCCAGCTGCTTCAGCCATCTCTGTACCCTCTTGGTTTCCTTTTAGGGCTGGAAACATTTGTTTCCTTAAGCCTCAATATCTATCAATATATGAGGACTTCCTTGTGAAAGGTCTGGTGTTCACCTGTAAATTCAGCACAGTATTTCTTTAAAGGTAGATGAGGACACTGAACCAGAGGATGAGGACATCCTCTGACACTAACCCGAGGATGTGGCAGGTGGGGTGGAGCTGAGAGTTGTAAATGTTCGGAGACTGCCAAGTAAAAAGGAAAGGAAGACCAGTGCGTCACTGCTTGAGCAAATATTGGTCTAAAACGTACACTCTGAGCCTGTGACTTAAAAGATGCCTAGAGAGAGAGTCATAGTTTCCACTCTGGAGCGTGCATGTAATGGAAGGACTGGCACCAAATCAGTTACATAAGTGACTTATAATGGTCTCAGAATAAAGGTTTATCAAAACAGCTTCATAACAAATAAAAATCCTAAACGCTTCTTAAAGTCATGGAGGGATGGTTAATTTTATGTGCCGTCTTGGCTAGGTTGCAGTGTCCAGTTGGTTGGTCAAGCACCAATCTGGAAATTGCTATTTTTAAAAAGTGATGAACATTTCATCAGCAAAGCTTTGAGTAGATTACCCTCCACGAAACGAATGCAAGAGAAGAAAAGGCAGGTGCTCCATGGCGGAGGAGTTCTGCACCCACACTGCCTTCGGACCCAAGATTGCAACTGCTACTCTTTCCCGACTCTCCAGCCTGACCCACAGATTTCAGCCTTGCTCACTTCCACTCCCACATAGGCCATAAACCATCTCTCTGTATATCTTTATCTATATCTGCGTCTGTATCTATTTTTATCTTTGTGTTATAAACTATACTATTGACAAATTCTTTTGGTTTCTCTGGAGAACTCGGGCTAATACACATGTGTTACGCAGTTTGGTTGAATCTGTCTCACATTTAATCCAACATTTCTCAGTGGAAAACTATTGGGCAGAGACAGTTGTTAATTGTCATATTCACTGAAGAACATCTTTATCCTTCTCCCACCGAATACTATTGGTACCCTCCTGCCGCGCTGCTATAACCACCAAAGACACACCCACCTATCCCTGAACTCCCTCTAGGAAATTGACTGGAACTTGCTCAGTTGAGGACTATTGATATAGTTCAAAAAAACTCATTTTATTTGTAAAGAAACTGAAGTTTGGGGACAGTGTGATTTTTTCCCCTATATTAATTAGTGGCAAATGATAATGAGACCAAGATTTTAGACTCCTAGTTTAGTTTAGTTCATTTCTACTGTTTTTTGCTGTTAGTTTTTTTTTTTTTTTTTTTTTTTTTTTGAGACAGTGTATTGCTATGCAGTTCAGGCTGGCCTTGAGCTCATTTTTTAGCCCAGGCTGGTCTCGAACTGGCAACCATCCTCCTATCTCCACCTCTCCAGTTCACCACCACACCTGGCATCTACCTTTCTTATAAATTGATTTCTATGAAATAAAACTAAACAGGTTCATTTATTTCTTGAATATATGACTCTTCAAAATATAATAAATTGAACATTTAGCTTAATAACATTTATAATTCTGCCTTTGATATTGTTATGGTACTTAAAGTTCACACAGAAATCATTTGCTTGGCTCTCCACGCCCTCTTTGCTGGGACATAATGCTCCCCTCTTCTTTGATTTGGTTGATTTAGCCACATTAGCTCATCTCACAGTAGCTCCTGTGATTCTGTCCTCCTCAGCTGCAGCTGGTTTGAGCGGGTACCCTGACCCAGAATGCTTCATCCGAACTCCCCCTTGCTAATTTTCAAACTAAGAATGAGAGAACCAGTAGCTTTCTTTGCAAAGTGTGAAAACAGGAGGATGTGATGCTCAGGGGCTTCATTTCCTACTATGTGGCCACATTTTCTACTATGAAAAAGAAGTTTGCTTGCAATGGAAATGAAGGTGGAGTGAAGAGCAGAAATAGGAAATAGCCAGTGGGGTCCCCGTGGGGTGGAGTGGGGGTCTTGCCCCTTGTTCCAGTAACTCGCTCCTTGCTGCCTGCTGGCTTAGCTACGAAACCTTCCTTTGGTTGTATAAGGTCAATTACTATTTGAATAAACCTCCTGTCCTTTGTTCTAAACTAGTTTGAATCAAATTTTTGAAACGAATTTTTCTTTTTAGAAAATGACACTGAGTTTTTAAAATAATGAAGCAATTCAGAAACAGTGATAGTTACATTTGGGTTTGATGGCATAAACTATGAGTTCTCAGTAGATGTAATGATCCTAGCTGGGCCACGAAGGGTGTATCCTCTCAAGAAATTAAGAAAATGTGGCTTTAATAAGATTGGAAGTGTAGCTATGCCATGATTTTTATCCCCAATTATCAGAATAGTCCAACTATTTATTGTAGAATTTTGATTTGTCTGTGTGTGTACATGCGCGCAGGTGCGTGACAGTACTGTGGATTAGCCCCAAAATGCTCTATGTTATGGCTGTGTCTCAATGTCTCCACAAAGCCTCATGCAGTCCTAGGTTGGGCTTTTTCAGAGGTGGCTGGATCAAGAGTGTGTGATTTATTCATGGTGCAATGATAGGATTAAAGGTGTGTAATTACTAAATCGGTCCACAATACAAGGAACAGAAAGAGGCTTGATTTATCCCATTTTTGCTTGTTGCTTTTACTGTCTTCTGCCACCATGAACTGTTTCTCTCCTCTGCAATGTCTGTCTGTTATGCCTCCCTGCTTTGGAGCCAGCTCATTATGGACTTAAAGCTCTACAACCTGTGGGGTAAATAAACATTACCTCCTTTATCTTTGGGTGTGCTGTATTTTTTTTTTTTTTTTTGTACTGGGAATCAAACTCATGACCTCGCACTTTCCGGGCAGCAGCTGTGCTGCTGAGCTACATCCCTGGCCCCTGTATTTTGTTTTAGCACCAAGAAAAGTAACCAAGACACTCTACATGCTGGGCCTTTTAGTTTTTGAGAGTGTCTGCTAAGTATCCAGCCTGACCTCAAACTTGTGCTCCTTCTGCCTTAGTTTCCCAAGGAACTAGCATTACAGACTGTGCCATGAGATCCAGCTGTGGCTTTCTTATAAAAATATTCTCCTTTCATTATACACTTTTTTTGAAATGCTGGTCTCACTACAGATCTCATTCAAATTGAATGTCTCTCTTTGAGAGATAACATTTGGTGTAGCATCAATGATTTTTTATGTACCTGCAGGCCATGCATAACTGAGCAGGCTTTGTGTGGAATTTCTCACCATAGGTGGTAATTAGGGGGCTTTGTACTTAACAGTGTATAAGATTTTCACATCCTCAAATTCCCCAGGACTGTTCTTACTTTTTGTAGTCTAAAGCTATATTTGGCTGATTAGGGGAAAGAAAAAGTGAACAAAATGAATGAGGTGAAAGTGCAATAATAATAATGATAATAATACTAATAATTATGCTTTAAAAAGAAACTATAGAATTTAGAAAAACCACGTTCTCTTTTCTTTAAACTGAATCACTGATCACTTGAGCTCTGCCGTGAGGATCTGAAGAATGTGAGATTGTTATGAGCTGTGAGCTCTATGGGAAGAACAGGTGAAGACTGACTGTTCTTCCCGCTTACTCACTGATGCTGTTCTTTTGACTCGCTTCCATCTGTTCTGACACAAGATTTTAGACACAAAGCAATATATACGGGTGACCATTAATCCTGATATGTCAACTTCACTGGGTTAAGAAACAACTGGAAGGTTAGCAGAGCGCCCTCCTGGGTGTGTCCGGGTGGGTCAGGGAGGGTCGGGGAGGTGCGTCCTTAAGCAGCCTTCCGCTCTGATACTGTTAGCATGTGCTGCTTTCTGACTGTCAGGAACAAAGTAACTTTACTCCCCACAATCTTCTACCACAACGTTTCTGCTTTGGAGCCGGCTGACCATAGACTGAAGCCATGGACAAATTAAACCTCTCCTCCTTTAAGCTGTGGGTGTTCTGTATGACGTCCCAGCGATGAGAAAGCTGATTAAAATAAACTGCTTCAGGAAAAAAATACAGGTATCGGCTTTTTTTTTTCTTTTCTACACTAGACATGCATAACCCTCTCTATTCCATGTTTTTCCCAAGGAAAGAATATAAAACTGTACAAAAAAGCATTCGGTAACAAGCCAGGAGCCCTACAGCTCTGAAGGATCCACCCAAGGTAGACCCGGGAGACAAAGCGAGGGCGTTGGAGCTGCCACCTTCCTTTTCTAGGGCCCAAGTCACCTGGGAGACACCCTAAAAATGCCCTGAAAGGCAAACTCTCCTCAGGCCTCAGTTTGCATTCACATCGTTATACGTGACTTCCCTGGTTGTCAGTGATGGCTTCTCTCACCTATGGCTGCTTCCCTCGACACCTGCATCTCCTGTTTTCTTCCTTTCACTTTTGCCGTCCAAGATCTGGCCAAATATCCAAGGGCACGTGACCCTTGCTTTGAGCTAACAGTTAAAGTACCCTGAGTCCAACCACCTAGCTGTCCTGGTATAGAACCACACCATAAGCCTGCCTGGTGAGCAAGGAAAAGACCCCAGCATAAACCCAACCGTTCCACAGCTTTCTCATGATAGAAAGTAGGAAATGCTTTGCCCAACTTACCTCAAACTGAAGAGAAAATTTATAGTCAGAGTCTTTGGCCATATCCTTGATGTAGGAATCAAAGTCATCCAGTTGAATTGGGCTTTACCAAACATAAAGAAATGTACGTTTAAAAACCCTGTTGATGAGTATTATATATTATTTATCACCATACTTATCAAATAGGCACACTTTCCATGAGGAACATAGAAGTCTTATTTCTCAAAGGTTAGCACATGATTCTGTTTTGTTTTTGTTTAAAATTGCCTATTTCTCCAGTTTTTTTGTATACTATAATTAAAAAGAAGCACATATATATCAAACTTGCAGGACAGAAGAGAAATTTCTAGAATTATACTTGACTTTTACTTTAGTAATAAAATATTACATATGCCAATATGTCAATAGATGGTATATAGATATCTCTGCATATGTGTGGGTTTAAAAACTTTGCTGTATGGGACAAATAAAGGATTAAATTTTAAAGACCTCTTTGAATTAGTATTTACCTTACTTTATTTAAAATGTGATTCTGGAGAATGACTTGACACTCCTGAGATTCATCACTGTCACTAATAAAATACTATAGTTCTATCTACCTCCAAAGGCTGAAATATAGTTTAAAAAGAAACTCATAATTTTATCCTGCAAATACTTTTTTGGGGGCGGTGCTGGGAATCAAACTCAGGACCTTGTGCTTGCCAGGTAGGCACTTGTGCTGCTGAGCTAAATCCCTGGCCTGAAACTCATAATTTTAAACAGATTTACAAGTATCAGGAATTGTAGTGGTAGCAACAGCGCTGCGGACCACAGGTAAGTCAGTGGGATGGTGCGCTTGTTTAGAAATCTCCATGTGTGTCCCCCCAGTGAGCCGTATTTCAGGCTTCCATGTTTATAAAAATACTAAAATAGCACAGAGGTACAAACAAGTAACAATATCTAAAAGTATGTTTCTACATCTGTAGCAGAATTTCCCACCTTTTTCCTTTTGTGTGATAATAGGCCTTACATTTTACCTTCTGTGGTTTTCTGTGGCTGCTTATCTCGGCTAGAGTTCACTTATTCCAGTTTGCTACATTTGGTCATCTAACTCAGGCAGTTCCATGTTGGTAGGGTACATAAATTGAATTTTCCTTTAAATTTGCAACATGTTGCTCAATTTATATCATTTGTCTCAGTCTTATGGCTTATTAACAAATACACATTATTTAATAGATATTTGTTTACAGCAGTAATTTAACTAATCTGATAGATTAATTTATGTTAACATTTTAGGACTGAAATCCCTACAAACTGCACCAAGATGGCAGAGTGGTAAGCAGTAGAGAAAGAGCCTCTCTGAGCGTTGCTACCAGCATGCTGGAGTATAGCAATGTGAAGAAGAGAAGAAGGAGGGAAGTGGGTATCCTGGACCCAGGAAGGATCTGAAGCACAAACTGAAGCCCACAGAAAGTGAAGAGAGAAACTTCAATAAAGAAGGAGGTAGCCGCTGGTACCTACTCCCTGAGATGGGACAACTGCATGAAAGGAACGATTCAAACTTGTGGACACACAATGACTGCTGAGCATCGGAGGCCTCCATGGAGGGATGCTAAGGGCTCAGTTATTCCATATGAGACGGTGACTGGCAAGGAGCCATCTTGGAGAGGGACTAGCTGAGCTCACAACTCACAGTGGCTTCTGGCCCCATCTAGTGGTTCCCAGCTGGGCTCAGGCCTGCAGAAGGTACGCTGATGAGTACAGATTGAATGAGTCTGGTCTTGGCTAGAAGGTGCAGGCTTGCTGAGGCGATCTACTACCCCACCAAAAAGCTACTGCTGATTTTCTGGGATAAATCATCACATATTGGGATTCTGTCTCCACATGTTGTCTGCCAGTGACAGCAGAGACAAGCCTAGAAGCGGACTTCACTTGTTTTTCTCACCCTTGTTTGTTTTTCGCTGTTGTGGCGGTTTTGTTTCTGCTTTTTTCCCTCCTTGTTTGACCTTGTTTTTATATGAGTGTGAACATGGTTTCTACCCTCTTTGTAGTTGTTGGTCTGTTCTGTTCTCTCTGTCTCTTACTTCTCTTTCTCTCCAGCCTTCTGCACCAGTTTCCTGAAGTTAGCATGAACCCCTTTCATCCTCCAGCATTACTTCTAATCTCTTTTTCTTCTACCTCTGTATTTTATTCTAACCTCTTTTAAATTTTAACCCCTGAGGATAAAGTTAACATATTAATGACTTATAGACTGTATATAAATTTTCTGATCTGTTTTAAATTGTGTTATATAACCACAAATCTATTTCATATGGTTAAAGCTGGCAGCCTAATGGTTACCTCAGTTTATCATTTTCTAGGCTGTGATTCATTCTATTGTTATTGCTGATGGTACCACTTTAGCCAAAAGTGACATAATTGCTCTAAATAGCTATTCTTTCTGGTATTCCAAGACTGAGATTGACTAAGGGTCACAGAAAATGCTGTGGCAAATTGCCAAAGAGCCAGGGGCTGGGCCAAACAGGCAGCAACTTCTCATCCCCAACAAATTGAAGACATATGGTCTTGAAACAGACTCAAAACACAAAAAACCACTTATACCTGGAAGATACCTCAGAAGAGTAGTCATTTCCTAGGGGTTTTAAATATTAGCAATAAAGCAATCCACTATAGGCAATTTACAAGCATCACCTCAGCCGTTAAACTAAAAAAAGAAAAGAAAAGGAGACACTTAAACAACTTGCAGCCTCAGACATCCAGTTCACTAAAGACAAACCCGGGGGCAATGGGGTGGACAATGTGGCCGCCCCCCCGGCCTCTCTGAAGTGGTAGCAACAAAGCAAATGAATGAGGCTCTAGAAAAAAACCAAATCAGAAATGATTTTTCAGATAGCTGCAGAGATGGAGTCCGCAATGAAAACCACGGTTAGTGACTCTAGAGGGGTTATAGACAAAAAAATAGAGAAGCTTAAGAAAATTATGGAGCCTATGAATGCTTAGCATAGGAAATAAATGTAATCCATAAAGCAGATTGAAGCAGATATCCAGGAGAATAAAAATTTCATTGAAAATATCCACAGCAAATTAAATCAATGTGAGGACGGGAGTTCAGGTATACAAGATAGACTTGTGGTTAGCAGCCAGGAAAAAAAGATTTCTTACAAATAGCAAGGGACTATGAAAAATCAATGCACCAGCTGCTAGATGAGACAAAGAAGAATAACTTAAGATTGATCAGAGCCAATAAAAAAGCAGAAGCTATCACAAATGATATAAAAATAACTGTCCAAAACATTACGGCAGAAATCCTCTCTGGTAGGGAAAAAGAATTTGACATACGGATAAGTGAAGCATATAAACGTCAAAAAAACTACAGCTAGGCAAATCATAATCAAATTCCAGAAATTCAATCCAAGAATAGAAATATTAAAAGCTGTTAGGGGAAAAAACCAAACTGCCTAGAAAGGAAAGTCCACCAGAATCACACCTGATTTCTCAGCACACACACTCAAGTCAAGGAGAGCTTGGACTGAAGTATTTCAAATTCTAAAGGAAAACAACTTTCAACCCAGATTGATGTACCCCATGAAACTATCTTTGAAAACTGATGGAGAAATAAGATACTTCCATGGTAAAGGACAGTTGAGGAAATTTATGACCACCAAATCAGCACTCCAAAATGATCTGAAGGGCATTCTAGAAAGAGATAACAAGGACTACAACTCCATGAACCTCAGCAGAAGGGATCCACCAGGCAAGGAAAACAATTAAGCATAGGGAGGGGAAAAAAGCAGGGGAGCCAACAGCAGGAAAATAACATGACAAGGATGAGCCAATACATATCCGTTATAACCATCAATATGAATGGTTTTAACTCACTCATCAAAGCCACAGACTTGTGGAATGGATCAACAAGCAAGATCCAGTATGCTGCATAAAAGAAATGCATTTAATTAGAAAAGAAATTCTTAGAACAAAAAGCAAAGTATGGAGAACAATACTCTACAGGACAGCAACCCAGAAAAGAGCAGGGGTAGCTATTCCATTTGCAGGCAGAGTGAATTTTCAGATAAAACTGATTAAGAGAGATAAAGAAAGTTGTTACATCCTTCTAAAGGGAACAGTATAGAAGGAAGAGATAACAGTCATCAATATATATGCAACCAGGATACTCAACTACATACAACAAATATTAACAGACATGAAAAATCAAGTAAGTACTAATACAATTGTATTGGGGGATCTCAATACCCTACTGTCATAAAAAGGCAGACCAACTACACAAAAAATCAACAATGAGGTATTAGAACCGAACCATCCTCTTGAATAAATGGACTTAGTAGATGTCTACAGAGTGTTCCACTCCACAACATCAGAATCCACATTCTTCTCAGCTGCACATGGGACATTCTCCAAAATAGATCACATACTAGCTCATAGAATATGCTTAAGTAAATGCAAATGAAATTATCTCATACATATTATCAGACCATAGTGCAATGAAATTGGAAATCAGCGACAAAAGAAACCCCAGAACTTCATAAACACATGGAAATAGCACCCTCCTATACAACTAATGGGTAACAGATGAAACTAAAAATAAATTAGACAGTTTCTACAATTAAATGATAATGACAATACAACTTAAGAGATATGATAAAAGCAGTCTTAAGAGGGAAATTTAGAGCAGTAAATACCCACATCAGGAAGACAGAGCAATCATAAATAAATAACTTAATGGTGAACCAAACTTACAGAAAAAGAGCAAGCTAAGCCAAAAGTTTATAGGAGGGGGAAAAATACAACAGACTAAGGAAACAATGAACAGAATCAATGAGTTGAGAGCTCATTCTTTGAAAGATTAAATAAAATTGACAAACCCTCATCCAACTTCATCAAAAAAGGGAAGAAAAGACTCAGATCCACACAACTAGGAGTGAAAAGGGTGAAATCACAACGAACCCTGCAGAAATCCAGATCATCTACTCCTAGTTTGAAAACTTACATTCTCATAAAATGAAAAATGCAGACAAAATGAACAGATTCCTAGATACATACGAATTACCAAAACTGAGTAAAAACATATAAAAACCTAAATAAACTAATATCAATCAATTAAATTGAAGATGTAATTTTAAAAACTCCTGAGAAAGAAAAGCCCAGTATCTGATGGATTCACTGTTGAATTCTACCAGAAATTGAGAGAAGACCTAACACCACCAATTCTCAAACTCTTTAATGGAATTGAAAGGGAAGCAACATTCCAAAATTCACTCCTTGAAGCAAGCATTACCTTGATACCAAAACCGGAGATGGACCCAACTAAGAAGGAGGACTACAGCCAATCTCCCTGTTAAACATAGATGCCAAAATCCTCAATAAGATAAGGACAAACAGAATGCAGCAAATCATCAAGAAGGTTATACACCATGACCTAGTGGGATTTTTGAATTGCAATTGGTAATGGATGCAAGAACGGTTCAATGCACATAAATCAATAACTGTAATACTCCATATTAACAATGCCAAGGACAAAAATCATATGATCTTTTCAATAGATGTAGAAAAGGCTGCTGACAAAGCCCAACACCCATTCATGAAAAAAAGCCCTACAGAAAATTGGAATAGATGACCTTTACCTCAACCTGTGACAAACCAACATCCAACATCACACTAAATGGACAAAAACTGAAACTTTCATTTTAAAATCAGGAACAAGACAAGGATGTCCACTGTTTCTACTCTTATTCAACATAGTCCTGCAAACTTTAGCCAGAGATATTAGACAAGAGAAAGAAATAAAAGTAATAATGATAGAAAAGGAAGAGGTTAAATCATCATTATTTGCAGATGACGTGACACTCACATAGAAGACCCCAAAACTCCACTAAAGTACTGCAAGATTTAATAAGCAAATTCAGTAGCACAACTGGATATGAAGTCAACATTCAAAAATCAGTAGCAGTCCTGTGCATGAACTACACACTTGCAGAGAAAGAAATTAGGGAAAAACACCTTTCACAATAGCATCTAAAAAAAATGATATACCTAGGAGTCAATCTAACAAAGGGTATAAAAGAAAACTGAAAACTACAGTACTCTAAAAAAGGACATTGAAGAGGATATCAGCAAATGGGAAGATATCCCTTGCTCTTGAGTAGGAAGAAAAAATACAGTGAAAATGGCCATACTTCCAAAACTGTACAAGATTTCATGCAATTTTGATAAAAATTCCAATAGCATATCCCACGGAATTAGAGAAAAAAATTCTAAAATTCATTTGGAACTAGATGAAACCTAGACTAGCAAAGGTAATTCTTGGCAACAAAGGAGAGGTAGGGGGAATCACAGGCCCTGAATTGAAATTATACTATAAAGCTACTGTGATAAAAACAGCATGGTATTGGCAAAAAGATGAAAAACAGACCTGAAGATCACTGGAACAGAGTAGAAGATGCAGAAACAACTCATCCACCTAATCTCTGACAAAGGTGCCAAACACATTATGGGAAGAAAGGTAGCCTCTTTAATAAATGGTGCTGGAAAAAGTGGCTTTGCACATGCTGAAGATTAAAATTGGACCCATATCTTTCACCACACACTAAACTAAATTTAAAATGGATCAAAGATGTAAATATTAAAACAGAAACATTTGGGCTGGGGATATAGCTCAGTGGAATAAGCGCTTGCCTAGCAAGCGCGGGGTCCTGAGTTCGATCCCCAGTACCTCAAAAAAAAAAAAAAAAAAAAAGAAAAAGAAAACAGAAACATTAAATCTTCTGGAACATAGAATAGGTAAAACTCTTGAAGGCTTTAGTGTAAGCAAAGACTTTATGAATGAAACCCTGATTGCACAGGAACTATCACAAAGAATCACCAACTGAGATCTCATTTTACTAAAAAGCTTTTGCACAGCAAGAGAAACCACCAACAAAGTGAAGAGACAAATCACAATGTGGGAAAAAATGTTTTCCAGCTGTTCCTCACACGGTTACTAATATGCAAGAACGTATAAAGAACTCAAAAAACCAGACCTCCCAAATTCAAAGACTAAATCCAAAAATGGGCATCTGAAATGAATAGACACTTCTCAGATGAAGAAATGCAAACAGCAAATAAATACATGAAAAAGTGTTCAATATCACTGGTCATTCGAGAAATGCAATTTAAAATAACACTAAGATTCCATCTCACCCCAGAAAGAATTGCTATTATTAAGAAGTCGACCAACAACTAATGCTGGTGGGGCTGTAGGGAAAAAGGAACTCTACTCCAATGCTGGTGGGAGTGTAGGCTCGTATAACTACTGTGGAAATCAGTCTGGAGATTCCTCAGTAAACTAGGATTAGAGGTCCTGTTCAACCCAGCTATTCCCCTTCTGAGTATTTTTGCAGAAGAACAGAAAACACCATACCACAGCAATATATGTGCACCCATGTGTATAGCAGTGCAATTTGTAGTAGTTAAATCTTGGAAATAACCCAAATGCCCTTCAACTGAGGAATGGATTAAACAGATGTGGTCTTTTTATATAATGGAGTATTACTCAGGTATAAGGAAGGATTAACTGGACACTTTTATGGGTAAATAGTTGCAACTCAAGACCATACTCATAAATTAAATAAACCAGACACACAGGTGCAAAAATCATACTGTCTCCCTAGGGTGAGAAGCTGAAAGAATAAATAAGATCCAAAATGTACAACAGATATTGTGAAATGGGAAGAAACTATTCAAAAGGAAAGAGAAACTGGGGTAGAGGAAAAGAGAAAAGAAAGAAGGGAAAAGGACATATTTATACACAATAGTTATATTGCTAATTTCTCTTAGTTCATTGAATGAAAGGTTTTTGCTAATATTGTTGGGACAATGAAAAGCCTATATCTTGTACTCTGAGTAACTAATTTAAAGATAAAAATATGCAATGTATTAACCATTATTACCCTATTTCTTGCTTTGAAATTTTATTTTTTCTTTTTTAAAAAAGAGATTTTAGTTCTTTCTTTCTTTCTTTCTTTCTTTCTTTCTTTCTTTCTTTCTTTCTTTCCTTTGTTTCCTTTCATGTTGAGGACTGAAACCAGGGCCCCATCCATGCTAAACAAGTACTCTACCACTGAGCTATATTTCCAGAGCTTTTTATTTTTTGAGACAGGACCTCACTGAGTTGCTTGGGCTGGCCTGGAACTCCTGATTCCCTTGCCTTGGTCTCCTGAGTAGTCTGGATTACAAGCATAGGCCACTACACCAGGCTTGATTTTAAAGGACATTAATTCTTGCAGCCAATACATTTAAATATTTTAACTAATGACAATAATAATTCATGCTCATAAAACATACTGCAGTTCATAAATATGCACATGTTATCCTGCTTGTTTAATCCCTGAGTGGACTTGGAGATCGGGCCCATGCTCCCTGATGAGAGGGTAAGGCTAACCGGGGTAGCAAAGAGTCCAGCACCCTGGGGCCCCTTAGTGATAGGATCCTGACTAGAGCCCAGAGACTGTGAGCTTTGCCTGCTTCTGACTTGTTAATCTCCCAAAGGAATCCTTAAAGTTGGGTGTCTCATCTTGGAAAGAACTCCATTAGTAATTACTGAACTCTCTGGGTGATATTATGCAGCAGGGAGGGCACTGACCTTCAAGTTGGATTTAACATTTTCAGTTTTCATGTTGTTACCAAGAAAACAAGAGCATGTCTAGGGAGGGCCAGTCAGAGAAAATACTTCTGGGTTAGAAGAAATGAAATCAAGACTCAGAGGGGTAAAGGAAGACAGAGGAAGGACCAGGAAATGGCTGAATGAATGAATGAATGGCTGAATGAATGAATGAATGAATTTGCATATGGAAACACAGAGGAGAAGAGGAGAGAAAGGAAGCTGCAGAGGGCAGGGCATTGGGGAAAGGGGGAGAAGAGAACACGAAGGAAAGAGGGATGGGAGGAAAGTCAGTGGAGATAATAAAGGAGAACTAAGGGACATGGGGAAGGTGGGACATTTGTCAAAGGAAAGAAAAGTCAAATGGAAAAGAGAAGGGAAGCTTCTTAAACGGCTTCTTGAGCTGAGGGAAGACTGGGAAGAGAATGAGAAGAAAGGTAGAAGCTGGTTTGTTACTGGTTTGGGGTCAGTGGGAAGGTTCTAGCACTCCTAAACTCCACTAATCTTTTGTCAGCATCTTGTTTTTCCATGTCTCTCCCTAGGCCTTGGAAAGAGAAAACTCATGAGTTAGTTTTGCCCCTCTTCTTGGGTCCTAAAACCCTGTCCTCTGGATGCTCTATGTTGTGCCTGTCTCTTGACAACCCAGCCAATCGCATTTGGGCAACGAAGTATTTCTGTTTCTGTAGAACAGGTGACGTACCCTTCTTCTGCTTAGGCTGGTCTTGTCCTTCCTATTCCAGCTAGTCCATGTCAATGCAATGCAGACTGACATGAAATAGGCTTAGAAAAATTGTCCCAAATCTATATGCTCTAAAATTACAAGCCACTCAAACCTAAATAAAAATTTTACACCAACTTTTCTTTTGGATTATATCATGGATCACTCCATAATATTTGTTTTCCATTTCATGGATGTCACAGGCCTGGCTGAACTCCCCAAGTCCCTCCTTATACTAATGTTCCAATACTTTCTCCTAAACACATACCGAGAATGAACTCTATTTTTAAAAATTGTTCTTTGTGTGTAGAGTTTTACTAACAAAAGGCCTGGAAGTGATGATCTAGTTGGCTTTTGAAATCAGGTGATGGCTTATTCTGATGACTTAAGAATTTAGTAGAGAAGACCACAGACTAGCTAGAGTAGTAATCTTTCATATTCGAAAGGTATTCTGACACAGCATTATCAAAGTATTTTAACATCCAAAAGAGTCAATGCCCTTCTCTGAAATAAACAGGATTTGAAAATACCACATGGTGAAGGTTTATGTACACTTTGATATAGCTAAACAGTAGATTTTTATTTAGAAATCCATTCTTCCTCTTGCAAGAATTGTATCATTCCTAACAATATATTCTTTTTCAGATTTCATATGGTGAGAACTGTCTTTATTCCGGAAATGGCTCTATGATAAACTTCTTCCCTGCTCTCCTCCTCCATTGTGTAAACACACTGAAGTATATTGTGTTCAGCTTTCACCATGCACATTTACCTCTTCCTTAAGCATTCTTACTATTTGAAGATAAACAGCCATTTTAATTCAGAAAGTTAAGATCATTATGACCAAAATCTTCTAAAATGAAATATCAAGAAAAACTTACTTAGTCAGTTTTCTCTTCTTTAAACCATTTTTACTCCTGAGAAATAAAAAAAAGATAAATTTACCTGGATGAAAAAGTCAATTAATAATAATGATTAAAACTGAGGAGCCTTAGATAATTATATCAAGTACTTCAATTTTATTTAACTTTTATTAAACACATTTCAGGTTTGTTAAACTACTTTTCCTTCAATGAGAAGTTAATGATCATAATTTCAGATTCATTTTTTTAAAACAGGAATATACCTGCATTTTATATTTCAGTTTTTGCAAAAGATTCATAAATATATAAACATAATTTTAAGTTCTTGATAATAAAGTTGCTAAAGTTGTTTTAAATATATAGAAGACTCTGTTGCCTGATTATTCAGATTCTACAGGTAGGAAGGAAGAATTGAGAAATAGAAGGGAGAACCTGACGGCCTAATATTGATTCTTTTAAAAATCCTCTTACTGTTTGTATTCTGGGATTAAAGGGAAAAATAATCGTTTCTGACATTATGAGAAGGAATGTGGATTTGTGTTCTCAGCATGAGTATACAGCTTGTAATTCTTCTATAGCACTGTTCTTATTCCTTTGAACTAGGTTTTAAGCTCTCTGAAGAATCGGACCTATTAATGCTTCTTCTTAAATCATTAATAGTCTATAAATGTAAACCTGGGAAGTGCTACTGCATGCTTTGGTTAATTACATTTGTTTAGGGGTATTTAGGGTAACTGATTTCATGCAATGGGTAAGATAACTAATCTAAGTTACCTAATGGTAGGGTATATCTATTGAATCATTTTGTTACTATAGTCTACTGTCTTATAAAAATGGTATTAAAACATAACTGAGTGTGTAAATATGACAGTAAACATTTTGTTTTAAGTAATTTTCAAAGATCTTTAATTGCTTTTCATGGAAGCAGATAAGATTTTCAGAAAATAAATGTCCATCATAAATAATCAGTTGTGAAATAAATACTCCATGTACCAAAAATACTTGTTTATATTTAAAATTGTGAATGTTCTGATGTCTGTACATCTTGAAAGCCTTCAGTTGAATGAAGCACTACTTTCTCTCTGCTTTCATAGCAATTTGCAAGGGGAGGATTCTTCATTTATATGAAGCGTATGTGATTGTTAGGTGCAGACACACCCATTGATAGACTATCTCCCAGCAGGTCTGAGCATAGCTAATGGCATACATACCAGGTGGTTACTAAGTGCTTATTGAGTTGAATTAAATGGGAACAAAGCGTATTTGCTATGTTAACCTCACAATTGCATTTAATGTTTCAATTAAGAATTTGATGCTAATTGGGCTTGTGAGGTCCTGACTGGGTAAGTGAGACCCGCGGAGGCAGAGGAAGTAATGGAGATCAGGAACAGTAAGGAAGTATTTACAGAAATAAATTGTTTCTAGTTTTCGTTTCTTCCCATCCTTCAGCAAAGGCAGTCCATTCAATGGTTCTTCTCCTTTTTTTCTCTCTCATTCTTTTTGTCTTCCTTACTTAGAATTTAGACTGGAATGCCAGCTTTAACTCTGTCTCTGTCTAATCCTTTCAAAAAAATGACCATACCGTTGGACAGAGCTGTAGGCTGTGGAATCTAAAGAAATACCTATTGATCTTTTTTAGGAATCCCACATTTATCTTGTGTAGTAAGAGCCAATTATTTTAGTGCCTTATGAAAGCAGGTCAGGACAGAAGGCTAACAGCTCTGGTAAAGTCAGAAGGCTGCCAATATATCTTGAGATTGGCTAGGGACAAAAATACTTTCCTATTTCAGCAGACTTTAGGGAAACTAGGAAGAAACAAATGCATGTGAGAGAAAGACACTGAATAAATTCAGTGCTGAAATATTAAGCTGCTACTATTCAACAGCTGTGTAGAAACCTCATTCATGGAGGAAAGACTTTTTTCTTGAAATCGCATTTATTATTGGGTGCACTTGCAATATAATGTAGCAATTTATCTCTTCATTTTGTATGGTATAGTGCCATGCTAAGTTTTATATTTTCATGATGATATGTGTACAACTTTCATTGTTCTATTTAGAATTTCCTGATTCCAAAGTGTTCCTGTATATGAGGGCTATGGAAAATGACAGGGTTGAATTATGAGATTCTGCAGCAACATTGAGAGAATTTTCTACTGTTTTCATTGCTGTGCTGATTGCAAGACAAAAATGAGGGGGATAATTCACTTGAAATGTGTCAGTTAAGGCCTCACTACATTATGTAAAGAGCTAGCCTGTGTATGTGTGTTAGAGTGAAACATTTGGGCAATATTTAGGGCATCACTTTTTCATTGCAAAAGATTTTCCAAGTAACCAATAGACGATAACCCTCAGATGTACAGTGTATACATGCATAGGGGTTTGGGCAATTCTTTAATTTTTTTCTTTTCCCCTATATTAGATAAGGTTCAAATTCCAATGACTTCAAGATAATAAGATGCCGTCTGGGAGAGCCAGCCACATAGGAATTCATTCCAAAGAAGATTATGAAGTTATGGCAGAGACAAGGGATTTATAATGGTTTAAACATAACAAAGCTCAAAAAGTCCCCAACTTCATAAGTGCTACTTTTATATGAGCCTTAGGGAAACCATTATAAAACCTGAAAAAGATCTGTGGGGTAGTATCATTCTCCAAATACAACTTGTGGTGACCGTAAGCTGGATTCCATACACTAAGCTTAAAATGCCAACTATTCCACAGTCAGAAAAGGCAGAGGAATATTTGAGCACAGCACGAGGCGGGCTCTGGTAGCAAAAACATGCAAGTATTAATACAAAATCCAGATAGAGCTAGTTCTAATTAGCTTTTTCTCTCAATGGGAAACATGCTTTAAGATTGTAGTCTTTGAAGGACAGAATCCGAGGACCATCTTTCTAGGGCACCTGTGCTGCCCAGATTCTGCTACCTTCTTGGGCTAAGTTTCGAGCCAACACCATCTAAGAGAGGAAATATCTCTGGATTTCCTCACCAATAGAAGCAGCACAATGAGGTTTTAGAAAAATCAGTAGGAACACATCTTCCCAAGAAATCCACAGCTTCTAGAGGAAGTTAGACAATGTGTTAGGAAATGTAGGGGCACATCGCTCTGCTTTTTGACTGTGTAGCAGTTGAAAATAGTGACAAGTTATGAAATGAAGCAAACAGTAAAGGCCTGAAGCAATTGCGGGAAGGCTGTGCTGAACTGGAAGGGCAGAAGCGTGAAGTTTTCTTTTATAGCTGACACAGCACAAGCTAAGGGCTGAGGATATAATTTGTACTGGGTATATTTTCACTGGGTGATATGTGTGAACTTTTCTGAAAGTGACAAGAAGTACAGGGTTCTATGTTTTGCTTTCTCTTCTCACCTGGAGATAGACATTTACAGTCTCTAGACAATTCTCCTAAAAACTGCTGGTGGGTTTTTTGCTCTTCCTATCTTGGGGCTCACTGTGTTTTGTAAGTACTATAAATAGCAGCCCTTGAAGGGCTTGCTGAAATTCAAAGATGTGCCCATCACAGCTTACAAAAGACGTGAAATGTGCATGCACACACACATGGGCGCGCGTACACTGGAAAATGAGAAAATCTGGGGAACTTAAGAAGGGAAATGAATATTATATACTTTTTAAAATTAAAGTCTGTGGAGGACACAAGTATTCTAAGAAGACATAAAAATGTGGAATGTGATGAGTAGGTGCTGAGTCAAAAGTCAATGTGTATTTTGAAGGTCAAAATAGAATTTGTGGGTACTGCTCAGAAACTGTTAGTGTCAGAAACTATCTGACACTAATTACTAAGAACAGAGGTTACAATGAAGCTTCATAGTAAACACTGTAATCACAACAAACAGAAAAACAACAGTGAACGTAAACTGACCCTTCAGTATATTCCTCTGACTTTGTTACATGTATATACCTTTTCTCAAAATCTTTAAAAGAAAATACCAATTCTGGTACTAATAATCTGTATCTTGAGGAAGTCTTTTAAAAATATCTTTCTTCCATGGCAACTTGAAATCCTACATTCTGCAACCTGTATTTATTCTGTCCATAGAGAATTGAAAGAACATTTGGGTAACGGTCTTTTTGAATGAATAACTCTCCGGATTGCTGCCTGTTCCTTCTTCCCTCTTGTGGTCCAGTTTTTCCAGTTCATGAGATATTTTTACTGCTTTCTTTTGATTTCTTCTCAAACTGTCCACATTTCTGGATTTGACTGTATGCAATTTATTACCTACCACCATGTATTAATGCTTGTTCTTAAGATTAATGACTTTGTCAGTCACCTGAAAAACTGCTACCATTTCTCTTTTGGCTTAAGAAAAAGAAATGATCCTCCTAGATTCCATAGGCTCAGAATTCAAGATTATTGTTATGATATATTAGAAAAACAAAAAAGAACACATTTCAAGATTTGAATAAAATGATTTAGAGGTCAAGAAAATAACAAAGATCTGGATTTGAAAACTGAACTTTTTATGTGGAAGTAGATGATATTAAGATAACTTCCTTAAACCTCTATTTTCACATCCCTAGAATGGGGCTATAATATTCTACAGGATTGTTGGGGAGAATTAAATCAGATAATTATGCAAAGAGGCTTTCACACAGCTATTCAATATTTGGTGAGTTGACACTATGAAAACAAAGAGGCCCCAAAACACAGAGGATAGATGCTAGTTCCTCTCGTTTACTTTTTGGAAATATGGAGCTCTCTCGCGGATGGAGATGGGAAGGAAATGGAAAGTGTCACTTACAAAGATGAGAGGTCAGGGAATTGACTCAATAAACAACAGATGACTGGCAATAAGTAAAAGAAAAACTTGCAAAGAATTTCATAAGAAAGCTGAAGCGGAAAGTCTCCACAGACTGTGGTACCAGGAGCTGTTTCACTGCATTTTAATACATGAGTACTAATTCCAGGTGCTGCCAAACACATAGAATAATTAAAAAGAAAACTTTCCTTTTGGTTTACTTTTTTAAAAGCTAACTTTCACAGATTACGTGTTAGGTAAACAGTAAAAAATAAATCACTTACCAAGGATTAATATAAAATGCCAAAAGGTAATCAGTCCAAAGACATGAAGGTAACAGGGTTAAGAAAGCAAATATACTCCTACGCCTGTGAGCATTAATAGATAACAGATGCAAAGATGAGAAAGTGCAAGCGTTAGTAGCATAAACTGTGAACAGAGATCAGTAAATTACCTACTGGGATCAATTAATATGACAAGGCCCTTAATTACAATTAAATATCACTCCATTCTGTGAAATTTACACTTGAGCTGTTAAGTGCTACAATATTGACAAAATCAGTTTTTATTCACACAAGACCTTATTATAATCAGATATAATTCTTTGAACTTATTATTTTGCGTCAATTAGTCTGCTATGAGGTGATTACATTCTGCATTCGGTTAAATCAGCCTCCTAAATGCCTCATTAGCTACCTCACGTCTCATTCTTAGATGTTACCCGTGCGGTGCTTACACCTATTTTAGGAAACCTGTGTAACATTATCTGATAGCTAAAAAGCAGCTGGTGTGAGGAGAGATGTGGTCAGGTTACGTACACTGATCCTGATAACAGATATGGGGGAGCGTTATCACAAAGCTGCACTACTAGATGTGACTTTCTGAATTATAGTTGGTTTAAATTGTTTTGTTATTCCTAAACATATTCCTGAAAACAGAGGGGTGATATATATGGTACTCAGGCATTGTTCATTTAAAATAAACAGCTCATCCGTTGTGTAGTCTATTGTTGCACTGATACTCAGTTCAGTAGAAGCAAAATTATTGAGTCTTAATTCTAATTCAGACCTCTGCTTTACAATGCCTGGTTTGAATCCAATTTCAGACATCCAAACCTCTTGTAAAACAGAATATCCATTCATGTCGATTTCACAATATCCCCCGGCTGCATCTATTCTCAGAATTAGAGGAGAAAGTGCTGTCACCTTGTCACTTTCGCTCAAAGAAATCCCCACTGAGAGCTATTCTCACTCAGGCAGAAAACACAACTGCTGGCAAAACTGTCCTTGTCAGCAGCTGCAGGAGAATTTGCTTCATTTTGCAGGGATCCGGAAGTGAAATGAATTCTCTTTTGCTTCAGTTCTCTCCCAAAACTGCCTCCCATAAATATTACACGTTGTGACTGATTATAAAGTTAGGTAATTCAAAACTCTCAAGTCCCAAGTGTAAATGGGTCAGTTCCTAGGTGGGCTTTGCATCCCTGCTCTCCGGAAAAGGTCTCTCCCTCCCACCTCCCCTCCCTTTCACCCTTCCTTCCATTTTTCCCTCCTTCTTTCCTTCTTTCTGTACTGGGGATTGAAATGGGGGAGCTGAGCTATATCTCTATCCCTTTTAATTATGATTTTTGTTTTTAAATTTTAAGACAGAATCTCACTAAATTGCTCCAGTGGGCCTTGAACTCGTGATCTTTCTGCCTCAGCCTTCCGAGTAGCTGGCAGTACAGGTAAGATTAGGCCTTTTTAAGGGTGGGCCAGGCAGTTGTCAGTGAAGCCCTTACTCTCAGGAGACGTGCTGATATATTTGAACAAACCAAGTGACATTTTCAAAAATTGTCATCATCGAGAATTTACAAGATTCTTCCTTTAAAGTTTGATTAATCATGGTTTAAAAAGCAAAATTCTATATATGTGAAAGTTTTAAAATGGCACAACATATTATTTTTTCAAAAATCCTTTTTCAGTTAGATTTTCGCACTCGGGGAAGTGAATGTATATGAATAAATAAAGTCCTCTCTTTCCTTTCTGATGCTGAGGTAAAATTGATAGTCATACATGCCTGTTTCTTTAAAATTAACTGTTTGGGAGGGAGGTGTTAGAAAGCAGAAAAAAAAACACTTACTAAGGATTAATATGAAATATATATATACATGTATTTAAAAAATCTTTGCATGTTGGTTGTGATAGAAACAAACTAGATCACGTAAGCAGTGCTGACTGCATGTGAAGTGTTCACTGAAGGAGCGCTTTTGTTGGGTTTTGAGTGAACTGGATAGCACTGTCAGTTTTTGGGAATCATTGTTAGTTATAAGGTCAATCAATGGAATCTCTAGACAATGCCTTTTTATTCCCCAAACATCTCCTCCCTCTAGGCCCTTCACGCTCAAGTATAAAGACAAATGGTGCCATGTCTTCTTGTGGGACATCCCTGTATGGTGGAGAGTTGAGGGACCCGGCTGTACACTGCTACCTATTTGTTGCGCAGAAATGCTGGCTCATGCCCCCAGGCACGGAAGTATGAGTTTTAACATAATGATGCAGCCCAATCTCACGCTGTTTCAGTCCAGTCTCCCCTTTGCCTTCAGCTACCACTTGTCCAGTATGGATCCTGCATTTGAGCCCTCCTTCAGCCTGGTGTGGGCTCCTTGCCTGACTATGGTAGTCCTTTGAGCAATACAGTAATAGGAACATGCTAGGACATTTTCTGTACTTCAGAATTGTATCAAGATGATAGGACCTATCAGATCCTGTGAGGATCTAGCCATTGAAAATCAGCTCCCACTGAAATTATGACAGGACGATTAGACAAAACTACTTATCCCTGAAAGAGAGTGTAAGAGTTGGGTGCACATGTCGAATAGCTAAGCTACCTGGAGATTTGTTAAAAAAAAAATACTCACCAGTTGTAGGGTAGTTTTCCATCCCTCTCTAAGGATGCAAAATTGACAAATGTTCCTGCTCCACACTCTCTGAAAGAAGCCACAAAAATGAAGGTCATTGCCTGACAAAGCATCCTTTACTGGACGTAAAAGTAAAGAGAGAGTTTCGTGGCTAATGATGACTGCATTAAATGGAAAATAAAGCTGATGAAAGTTGTACAAATGTTCTTCTTTTGCATATAATGCAAAATGGAAAGATAAAACAAAATGCCTTTTGCAAGGCTGCACATCACTTTACTTGAGTCCAAAAGGATTTAACTCAATCTCTGCCATAGAGTATTTGAGATCCTAAAATAAATCTTTGCACTCTGTGGGGGAATAACAGTCTTTCTCACAAAAACTTCCTAAGTGAGATGTGGAAGCTCTCCTAGAAAAACTGAAGATTTTCCCTGTTTAACAAAATGTGGGATTTGTTTTATAGCACTTTGTTCACTTTCCTATGGTGATAGTAGAATAAGATTTTCTCCAAAATTTTTCTTATATTATGAGGCACTTATTATTTATTATTTGAAGTGAGTGGTTTATATGGAAATACATTGGTTCCTTGCATTATCTATGAGGTTTTTAAATAGTCTGTTACTTAAAACACTGTTAAATTTTTTTCTCCCAGAAATGGGAAAAAGTAGACATACTTTCATGCCTTTTCTACCTTTTGACTAATATCTTATGTCGATAACAGCTCATTAGGGCTCATCCTTCCCATTTGTTCAAAACTGAAACACAGCTTTGGTTGTAATTGGTACAAGTATGCAAAGTCCTTCAGTATTCTGCCATTTTTATTTGTGTGTTCTGAGGATAATTTTCTTCTTCAGAAAAATATGCTAAAATATTATTATATAATATCATGCTATAAAATTACTCATCATTGGTATATTTTCCTCTGTTAATTTCATATATATGGAATTTATTTTACTCTTTGGTTCAGGAATGTTTCATGTAGGGGCCACAGGACCTAGAGCTCCATGAGCATAAGTGGGAAAAAAGAACAGCTTCATGTCTGTAGTCTGTAACTGAAATTTAGCCATTGTTTGAACTACTAACATAGAAATAAAGCCATCATGATACAGGTAACCTGCCACTGGCTAACAGTAGGAATTTCAGACATTTTTATGCAATAGACTTGAGGCAGGTATCTTGAAATATTATTCATTCATCACTATGTTGAAATAATGATTTATTAGATATCCTACTAAATGTTGGATATTAAAGTGCTAATAAAAGCATATAACATATTTGTTTTAAAAATATTCTGATCACTATAGTTTAGTACACTTATATTAGTCTATGTATTTTATTTTATGCTTTTACAAAGTGAGCATGATTCTTATGAGGGGTCTACAGTCTTCCCTAGACTGCCAAAGAGGATCACTGCACAAAAAATTGATAAAAATCTCTGCTTTAGTGAGCAGCCAGATGAATTAAATATCCTAAATATCTGCTGTATGTACCACAAAAATGGTACAGTCAGACCCCTGTAAATACCGCTATTTCCTATACTACATCTAAGTGTTCCTTTTGTTGTTACTACTATGCACTACCATTTATAGCACATTTCTTATAAGTTGAATACTATGCTGTTACTGCATTACTGCTCCTAACTCTCCACCACGGAGTTTTCTCCCTGGCTTCTGGGCCTCCACATTCTTTTAGTTTTTTTCTATGCCACAACTGCCTCACACTGTTACTTTCTTCCTGGAAATCTTATATTGGGTTGTTCCAATGCTTAAACCACTCTTCTCTTATTCACATTTATTTTCTGACTTTCATTTAATCTATAGCTTTAATATCATTTATATGCTAGCAACTCTCAGATTTATATCTTCAAGCATAACTTCTCTCCCAAGCCCTAGGCTTTCCTATTTCGGTGCCCATTTCGCACCTGTATCTATCTGCAGCTCATCTCAACATTTCTAAAGCTGAAGTGTGTTTCCCCAACCTTTAAGTCCTTTTACTTCGAGTTTTCTCTCCATTCCTGGCAACCCCATTCTTTCAATCGTTAGCAACAAAAGACCATAGTCCTTGACTCCTGTGATTCCTTTGTATATTTCCATTCCATATTCACCTTGTTTGCCAGTCTGTTTCCTTTATTTTCAAAATCTATGCTGAATTTGGCTGTTTCTCTCCATCTTTATTGCTACCATTCTAGACTAGCTACTCCCTCGTGTTGCCTGGATTGCTGTAATCATTCCCCTAGCTGATCTGCTTGCTTTTTTTTTCTTGCTTCAGAGAATCTTGTTTTCTGCATAAAGATGAAAGCAGTAAAACATGAGTCAGACATTGTTAACTTCTGCTCCAACCTGTGCTGTGGCTACCATTTAACTTAGAGTGAGAGCCAAGGTCCTCACAATGGCTTATGAAGCCTTTTGTGATCCGATATCCCTGTTAGTCTTTCTATTATTTCCTCTGCATTAGTCATGTCAGCCTGTCTGCTTGTCTTTGAGTTTGATAGTCATGCTCCTGTCCTGAGGCTTTTGCACTGGCTGCTTTTACTACCAGGTATACTCTTCCTGAAGTTAACACATCACCATCTCCTTCACGTTTTCCAAGACTTTGCTTAAAAGCATCATCCTTCCAGTGAAAGCTGTCCACACCCCAGGGTTCCTCTCCTCATTCTGATACTTCTAATCATCTGACTCTATTCTTTCCTCTTAACACCCACTAAGATACTGTGTGATTGTATTATTTACATCTCGAATTTTTTCAGTGTTATATACTGCTATATCTCAAGCACACAGAGTACTCTGACACATAGGTGTTATTTAATATTTGTTGAGTGAATGAAGTTTGTGATCTGTACAATGTAAAGTTGTGAAAAAGATCTGATCTTAAGGAGTGCAGTTTCAGAGCTTCACCCTCTAACCACAGTGTAATACCACCACCTCCCTCATCATTTGAAGATTAATTCAGATGCTAACTTTAATGAAATTGATTTTCTTTTTCTCTCTTTTTTTCGCAGTACTCGTGATTGAACTCAGGACTTGCACTTGCCAGGCAGGCACTTGTACCACTGAGTTATATCTTCAGCCCAAAATTGATTTTCATATTCAGAATTAGCTATTCTTTCTACTTTCACAGACTCTTATCTGGCTAGGTTTTAAGTTCCTACTGGACACATTTGATATCTGATTTTCTTTACATGTAGCATATAAGGTACTGATTAAATCATTGTGGGATGGCTGGATTTATTTATGAGTATGTGGATGATGTAAATCTGAGAAAGGAAAAGAGTACTGATTTATAATTTAGCAGGCTAACACTGGGTAAGTAAACATTTGAGGAAAATATCCTAAACCCAGTAGTTCTCAAATTAGCAACAGTTTGAGGGAATTGATGATTGTTCTGATCTTACTGGGCCAACAGAAAATAACTAGAATATGCTCTGTTGAGCAATGGATCAGTGATCCAAAAAATAGGGAAAATCTGAAGTGGTAAGTCAAAATTTCTGGGGCTGTAGCTAAGGCTCCGACTCAGGCTGGGGCTGTAGCTCATTGGTGGAGTGTTTGCCTAGTATGTCAAGGTTCTGGGTTGGCTCCAAGCACTGGGAAAAATAAAGCTTTTCTAATTGCAAGAAAAATTAAACAGGCTGCAACTGAGTGATAGGTATAAAACTAATAAAGCGCTTTCATTCTGTCAATGTTTTCTGATTTGGACATAAAAAGAATAGGGACCTAACCATAAACTCTACATATGCTTTCCGATAAGACAACTTAGCAGAACTAGGGAGAGGATTTTCCCCTTTTTTTCCTTGTGGTTTCCACTTTTATTAACTCTCTCATCAATTAAACCAAACAGGAATGACTCATTCTTTTACTCCAAATATGCCAAATAATACCCAAAGATAATGGGTTCCTAAATGTGGGCTTCTTGCATTTTCTAGCAGGGAGTATAGCTTTGTGCAATCAAGCAATCCTTTGTTTGCCAAATCAAAAGCAACATTTTCTAAAATAGTATTTAAAAGTTGACTAACAACACACAAAGTAGAAATAATAAAAACCCAAATCAAATTTATCACTAGGCAATTTAGATCTACAAAAGGTCTGCATACACAGGTAAAGAAATTTTCAAGATGCCAGGTAAAACATTAAGGAAAACTAACTTACCTAGCCATCTGGAGGTGCTTCTTCCTAAGAATGACTAGGGTGACAAGCAGCAATCCAATTAAAAGTATGCTAAGGATCGCCAGCACGGAGATTACCACCACATTGGGGTTCATCTCTGTAACTAAAGAAAGAAGTCAAACATTGCCATTATGTGTTCCATTCTATGTAGAACAACAGAACCATATTGCTTTCTATCTTATCTTAAGAGTAGTGAATTTATAATGATAACAATAAAGGTCACAATTATGTTTTTCCAAGCCAGTCAGGACCTTGTCCTTAACTATAATTTAGCAAAATGATTCATGGTGTTCAGGTACCTGGAAGAGCTGAGTCTTTCTCAAAGGCTTATGATATTCAAGATATTCTTATAAAGAGAAACTATAAAATGTGCCACAGTTTAAATTCACAGAAAATTCAAAATCTAGAAGTCATTATCATGTATTATCATTGTTTAACATTTTCAAAATCTTTGAAGGTGGAAGATTCAGATTTTATACCCATGCCTTTACAGCCAGAAAGCACAACTGCGTACTTTGCTCACAACTAATAATGTATATGAAAGAGGCATTAGCAAGCTGCCATCTGTCGCAGCACTTAACACATTAGTCAAGGCAGCATTCCGACAATCTGTAGCCATATGTTCAGGGGTTTTCCATCTGCACACATCAAGAGATTAAGTCTGTTAATAAGTTGGAACATCCTTAAGAATAGGGGATGTGTCCTTTTCATATATTTTATGTAATAGCTGGTCACTGTGGCACTTGTACATAGCCAGTTCTCCACAAGACATGGATGAGCAGGATATAAGTGTGGGCACAGGTTTAAAATCTTTATTAAACTATGCAAAGTGGCCAGAGGATACTATCCTTTGCATTGCTCATGAAGTCACAGAATTCACCTCTAATGCTGTGGGTATCTCCTGCTTTCCATTTGGGTCACATTGGCTCCAGTTTATGGGCTGAATGTTTGCACAGAAAGAACAGCAGGCTCGTGGTGGGAAGCGCTTATTCAAAGTCACCTCACTGCGAAATGCCACTTGGGGACATCATTTATCAACCCCTCTGGGCCTTATTTTTGTCACTTGTGAGTAAGGTTAATAAAACAAACTGTTACACTAGATTCTTATGGAAGGACAAGGAGTGCAATATACGCTACATTGCACTTAGAAAAATGTAGCAGGATATAGAGACAAGAAGCTATTATGATCTTTACAGGCTCACTTTTTGCCCTTTCTTCTGAAAAAACTAAAATAAGAATGTTTTAATAAAGCTCCCTCCAATCATCGCCGAGTATGGTAGCTAAATGTATGACTGCTATTGCAGACATGAGGAGGAACTCAGTAAAGGAGTGTCGGAAGAACTTCACAGAGGGACTCAGACTATGGAAGCACACTCCAACAAACCAAGGAGTGATGTACACAGCACAGTCCAGGGGAAGAACAGGGAGACAAGCATCACTGCAGATCTACGCTTTGTGCTGGATTGCACACTTCCTTGTTTTGACTCAGTAATTTAGGTACCGCCATTATGTGCGCAGTGCCAAGGCTGAGGCCCCAAGATACAGAGGACGTAACCTACTTCTTCAGGGTTTTGTGCCTACTGCCGAAGAGGGTGAGGCTCACGGCGATGAACTTGGTGATAGCAGTTAGCATTTAGACAGCATAAGCTAGGGCTGTCTGTGTTTTATTTCTGAGCTTCAAAATAAACAAAAAAGGAATATATTATTATTTTAATTTCACAGATAAAAAAAAAATCTCAGAGATAAGAAATACCTTTCCCTACATCACAGATCTAATTGGACTTAAAGGGCACCTGATCCCACAGCTTGGGATTTTTTTTCAATAGAACATTGACCCCACATCTTTCTTTAAAAAGTAAAGAGAATACGGAAAGAAACAACTTCCAAAGACCGAGTTGCGCTAGTATGCATAACTACCCATTGTGGAGACGGCTATGAATGTAGGCACACTGGGGCTGTCGTGGCTGAAGCTGGTGACACTGCAGTTGTAGGCGGTGGCCGGCAGAAGGCTGGAGACGGTCACGACATGAGAAGACACGGCTATCGGTTCCTGGAGAGGGAGAAAGTAAAACACAGCTCATGTTCATCTTCGTCCCTTTTGTTTTAAACATTATTTTTCATAGTTAAGGAAATATTTATAGACAGAGTACCACAAATATAAGATGGAAAAGAGTAGCAGTGAAAAACAGTTCTTTTTTTCCTTTATTTCCCATTGACACAGGTTTCCACCATGGAAACAACCACTGTGATCAGGTGCTTTTATTCTCGACGTATATTTTAAGGGTGTATAATCTTATAAGACATAGTTAAAAATTGTAAATGATCCCACAGTTCATACATTTTTCTGCCTGTCATAAAACCTTCATTATCAATATATTTTGGAATTATTTCCATGTCAGTACAGATTAAAGTGCTTTATTCTTTTTAAGGAATGCACAGAAATTCATTGATAGTGATAATTTATTTTACTGGGCCCCTATTGTCAAAGGTTTAAATGGACTCTGAGCTTTTTTGTACCATTGCAAATAATGCTACAGTGCATGTTATCTTACAAATGTTGGGAAGTTATATAAATGTACACACAAGGATGTGTGTACACACAGGCACACATAAAATCTATGTGAATATGCACACACACAAGCATGCACATACATTCACTTGTATATTCTTTGCAGCTGAATTGTTCACTCAAAAAGGAATGCATGTTTAGTATCAAAAGCTACTAAAAATAGTCCTCCACAGACATTTGTGAGTTTACCCACCTATCACCTATGTGTGACAATGCCTGTTGCCTTAATGTTTTTCCCAACACGGTATATTTTCAAGGTGAGCTTTTCCAAAAGTTTTGCAAACTTTTATCTTACAGTTTTATTTTGTGTTACTTTTTCTTACCATGATAAATTTTTCATATGCTCAAGAATATCTTGTATTCATTTTTTCATGAAATATTTGTTTTGGGTTATTGGCCTTTATCTTTTCTCTTTTCTTCTTTTTGAGACAGGTTTTCCCTATGCAGTTCAGGCTGGCCTTGAGCTCACTTTGTAGCCAAGGCTGGTCTCAAACTCACAAGGATCCTCCTTCCTCAGCCTCCCAAGTGCTGGGATTACAAGTGAATGCCACCATGCCCAGTGTGGTCTTTACGTTTTTGACTTGTAGCAATTCTTTAAATCTTAAGAACCCTGTCCCTTTTACCTGCATTTTCAGCTTTCAGCAACTTTTTGAGCTCAGAAGCACTTAACATCTGTCTGTTTTTCTGTTTGTTTTGTGTTTTGTTGAGAAAAACAAGTTCCTATTTTGAGGGGCCAATGGCCAGACTGAGAATAAACACCACCTTACAATATAAAGAGATGATTGGGCATGACACTCATTTTCTCAGCCTGGTTCCGGGATGCCCCTGTGAAGAAGGGGGACATCAGCGCTGACTTCCCATGCCCACCTCTCTCCCTGTTCCCTAACAGAATGGTTCTTAGGGAGGAAAGAATTGGCTCCTGGGCTCTAAGCCGCTAATCACTGTATGCTTACAGGAAGACATCACTGTAGACATAGAAAAGAAAATCCATTACTAGCAGAGCAGTCATTTTGTAAGAGCATTTTTAGAATACAGCAGAGATTCAGCAGCTCAGCATATATCAAAATGCGAGAAATTTGTAGAGGAGGATGTCGAAAGGAGAAAGAAATCAAAGCAAAATACCTTAGCATTCAGTATGAAAAATGTACACTGCTAGCAACGCCCCCCCTTCAGTCTCACAGGCTTCATCATGAAAACACCTCCATTACTCAGGCTTGTAGTACTCATCTCTGCCCTGCAGTGTGTAACGTCCCTCACTAAGCTGCCCTTTTCCATCTGACCTAGTGAACACCTTGGTATTTTATTGTTCTCACTATTTGTGATTCTACGGCATTAGAAATAATTATCTCCTAGCCTTTGTTTCCAAGAAAATCATCATCCTTATAAATGAGAAATGTATTTTTCCTTTAATTTCTCTCTGTAGCATAAGTCTTCCTTGGGACACTTCTAGTTTGCTTTTCTTATTTTTCTATACATAACTACACAAAAATGTTTGAAGACAAATGTTGATTATACATCTTGTGTTCTACACAGCACCTTTTAGAAAACTGGAAATTGGTTCATATTTGTTAAATTATACTTTGTGTGTTAAATTGTACGTTATACTTATTTTATATGGCTGGGAGTGCAAATATATTTTATCGGATAAATTTTATTTTATATGGGTTCATCCTGTTGATCAATTTAGTGAGCCAGTTCCTTCATTTCTTTGTATGTCCCACAGTGGTTAAAGATCGATGACAAAAGATAAACACAAACAGAAAATATCTTATGAGATGATCTCACTCTAAGCACAGCTTTATTTCTATCACTGAAACACGAACAAGTAAACAGTTTTCACTTCTTATAGTTCAAAGATAGAAGATCTTTGTTTTCTCCAAATATTTAGGGTTCATTGAAATTAACTCAGAAAAGGAAAGTCAAAATGTACAGTACCTGGAGTGTGGTTCCCTGACCAGAGCCAACCTGCTGACAGAAGACTTCGAAGAAATCCGCTACTCCCTCCTCCACCCACAGCAAAGTCACTGAGGTCTGGGTTTTGTTCACTGCAAAGAGTGATTTGGGAGGAGCTGGTTCTGAGGAAATAAATTTTTTTTTTGTAAAAAAGTAATTGAACTTAATGTATTTCTTCTTTTATTCATAAGCAAGTAAGATATCCAAAAATTCCGTATATAGATGGTAAGAGTCCATAAAAGTTTGGCTGTTTATTGCTTTTGAAACATGTTCCTTCACAAAGACAGTCACCAAACTCAGTAAACAGAAGGGTTTGCCTTTTCCCCCCTTTCTATTTCATACTTCTCCTTTTTGGAGCACTTCTGTTTTCTACTTCAGCTTTATTGTAACCCTGACCTATTAATAGTTTTTGTGTCATCTCTCCTGGAGTTAGCATTGCACTTGTAATAGAGAACTTCTTGGAGGAGATGCAAGAATCTGTGCTTAGAAAAGGCCAGGAAGATGGAAGTGGTGTGCTTCTTTCTAATGAAGAGATTCGGGCTGGTACTTGGCCAGCAATCTGTCTTCCTTCTCTGGAGACTTTGAAATAATTCAGTCAGAGGAATGGCTTCTTGAAAAGTTCATCAAAATTAAAAGGGATAAACCTAAACAGATGTGATTTTTTTTAAAGCAAAGGATTGATGGAAGGGGACTGGATGATTAATACAATATTAGAGATAATTTTTTAATCTTAGACATTTTATCTTGTTCAATAAATTAATCTGTTAGTCAAAGCAGCCAGGCTGTCATAGTCATTTCCAGGGATTAAGTCACTGGCTGGTTTGGCTGAGGACCAATACCTGCATGGTCTTCAGTTCTAGTGACTATCTGCTATCCCGTTCCCCATTCCTGAATCTCTCCTGGTTTTCTGCCTGTGACTGTGTCCTTTGGATATGGACTTTTCCTTTACTTCCACCTCAAGGCCTGAACCTGTTGTCAGATCTCCTGACAAGGCTTACTTGGGCAAATTGTTATCTTGTTACCCAGTTCACACAACAGCCGATTCTGCCTCCCTGACATGCTTCTGTCTGACAACTACCTTCTACAGTTGCTTGGATTTCTGTTCACTCTCCACCTACTCTTCCAAGACTGGTCCCAGATTCTGACTTTTAACAGTGCTTGAAAAAGTCCTGTAAACCAGTTTACCCTTTTCACAGGCATTTATGTCTCTTGCAGGAAAATTTGAACCTTCTTTCTAGAATATCATTATCATGGATCAGTCCAGAAACCAGAAGTCTGTAAAAAATCATTCTTGATGTGATTTATTGCAGGTGACCTAAATTTAAGTCCAACTAAAAAGCATCATATTTTCTTCCAAAGGCAACTTTACAAGGCTAGGAAGGTACATTAAAGGAAGAAAGAGGTAAATTAGCCTTGGACAAGCCAAATTCATAATTGATGACAAGATTCCTTTGGTTCACATGCAATGAATCACCCCTTCCTCTAGATGCCGTGCAGTCTCATTTCTCTTTTGAAGAAGAGAAGCTGATAAAACTGAGTTTCTGATGAAGACCAGAGGCCAGTTTCCACACCCCACACCCTTCGTAATTGTTACTGCCAACTGGATCAGAATTTGCAGACTATGGAAGTGGAAGTAGTTCTGACTTGTGCAAAATTGGGTCTTTGGAAGCGAGTGCAAGGTTACTGGGCAGAGTCGAATGATTTGTTAGGTGAGACTGGGCTTTTGGTGAGTGTAAAATTCACATTATAGAATTGCTCCTCAGAGTGAGTCTATTGGACTATGATCAGATTTCCTAGGATGTCTATGGTTTTCCTTTTGATAAGGAGATAAAGTTTAGCAATTCAATAAGGACATTACCAACCAACTTTTTACACCTGCATTTTCAATCACCTAGCATCTATGCCTACTCAAATATCTCACTATTACCTCAAACTCCATGTGGCCAGATGTGAATCTGGCAATCCTCCCACTTCATAAATCTATGTTACCTCCCAACAACTCCTGATTCTTTTAGAAACATAAACATTCTACATTCTTTCAGTTGTCTAAAAGAAAAAATTTGAGGGTGTGCTTTTCTCAGTCCCAGTGTGTCTTTTAACAAGTCTTGTAATATCTTCCTTATGTCTCTTTTTAAACTGTATTGCCTGTCAAGACTTCTGTCATCACACAAAACAATATTAGCAAGTCCTTTACACCTTTCCTATACCTCTAGTGGTTCTTCATTTTGTCAATGAGAATTTAAGTCAGATTAAATTGCCACTTGGTTTATGTGAATCCTAGATATCCATTATTCATATATGTGCTGCTGAAGTGAGAACGATTGTCTATTTTTTATTAATTAGATTTATTGATACATTTTAGGTAGATGTAAGGATCACATTCATCGTAGGGTATCTGTACCTGTACATGATAAAATGTGATTCCTCTTTTCCCCCATTCTCTTGCCCTCCCTTCAACCCATCTTTTCCTCCTTGTTTACCAAAGCTTTCCCTTCTCCTAGTTTTTCTTCTCACTGTATCTGATCTAAACACACCAGTTTTAAAGATCTACTCAAATTAACTACATGCCTCCCAGCCATCTAGCTTCACCAAGATCCCTACACCCCAGGTAGGTTGCCCCCTGGTAAAACCAGTCTTCATGGACCTTTACCAGGCAGGGTTCTTTCTCAACTCACGTTTCCCCTTTTTATGCTGCATGTTCTAAGATCAAGAAAAGTCTAATATCTCCCCTGAAGCCTTATCTGACAGCCTTGTATTCTGTCTATGTGTCCCCTTTCATATTCTGTGTTGCTTTTAATTATAATCCATTTGATTTCTATGAGTAAAGTACTTATTCCACTAGATCCTACTAGATTTCTTAAGAGTGAGGGCCATGTGTTACAGATTACTTTGTCTTCCCTTGAACTAGCCATCCGTGGGTACTCAGTCTATCTTATTTCCTGGCAAATTTAAAACACAAGTCAAGATTTATTAACCAGGAGTTTCAAGATAACAGTGTGAGAAACTCGGACACACTGTGGTTGCATTTTTACATTCTCTGCATTTAAAAAGGTGGATGTAATATTGGTAAAATAATCAGATTTCTGTGGCAGACTCAAGGACTATTGTGAATTTTAATAAGAACTCTCAGTGCTCCAAGGAATGGGATGTGGACATCAGAGTAGGAGTTCTTTTGACCTCACTGAGAACGTGGGTCCGGGTAGTACTTAGGGTCCACAGTAAAAAGCTCCAAAACAGCTAGAACCTCCAGAAGCCAGGTAACAACTTTACCTTTAAGGTGGACCATGGGGGCAATAGATTATTCCAACATCACTCCACTCTCACTAAAGACACCTCCAGGTGAGCTGCACAGAGTAATAAGTAACACACACAGATCATCTGCTCATGAGTTTTTTAGCATCTTTGTGACAGATGGATTCTCGAAGTGAACCAGATAGAAATGTGAGGCTAGTATCTCAAAGGAGATGAAGTTAGTACAAGATTGAAGCAGTGAATGTGTAACTGGATTGGAAGGTGCTTTCCATTAAATTTTACTACTTGTGCCAACATCTGTCCTAGGAAATCTATTAAAATGTAAGGCATATGTTGTGCAGTAGAGCCACTAGCCACACGTTAGCAGTTAGCCAGCCCAAGTGACTGAGCACTTGAAATGTGACCAGTTAATATTGAACTACACTACAAGTGTAAAAAAGGAACTGGATTTTGAAGACTCAGCATGAAAAAAAAAATCTCCTACATAATTCTTTGTAGTAATGCCATTTTGGAAATTTTTAAAATAAAATACATGGAACTCAATTTTGCCTGCTGTTATATTGTGCTACTTTTTAATGTGACTACTAGAAAATGAATTACTTTTGAAGTTCTTGTATTTCTGCTGGATAGTGCTGGGGTAGAGTATTTCTTCCTGTTTACTAGAGTAGAAGTTGGAAATTCTTGCCGGAAGCTGGGTGCAGGGTTCCTTTCTGCTGTCTGATCATCTTGTCTCACTAAAAAAGCCAGCTCAGCTCTACAGCCTATGATGTTTTAGGGCATTCAAGCTCCCCACCCCCAGGCACTGTGCTCAAGGGGTTAATGGCTAAATATTGTTTAGGCCATCGCACGTGATGGGGAGCACAGTGGCACGTAGGAACATTTTGATTGGTCCTGTGTGCATCTGCCAAATTTCCTACATTGAAACCTTAACCCCCAGTACCTCAGAATGCAACTACATTCCAAGATGGAGCTTTTCAAGATAGAATGAAGTTAAAATAATGCTATTAGGTTAGAATAAAATCCAACCTGACTGGTATCCTAAAAGAAGAGAAAATTTGGAGAGCAGGGATACATGCAGGCAAAGACCATGCAAAGACAGAATGAAAAGGTGGTCGGTCATCTGCCAGCCAAGGAGAGAGGCTTCAGGAGAATCCAATCCTGCAGATACCTTGAACTTGGACTTGCAGCCTCCAGAACTTGGAGAACACAAATTTCTATTGTTTCAACCAGTTAGTCATCATATTTTGTCATGACAACCTTATATAACTAATGCAGTCTTTTACTGTAAACATATCAAATATCCAGTTCATAAAGCAGAAGGATTAAGTAACTGCAATAACTGTATGAAGACTAAATAAGGTTTAGGGTAATATATACACATTTATATAACAGATAATATAGAAGATAGTGGGTAATAATTATAGATATCCATTATAGACCTTCTCCTGGTTATCATTTTGTACCTCTAGGGAGCATTGCAAATCTCGATTTCTTCAATGTCCCTATGATTCAAAATGTCAAATTTCCTTTTGCTTAAAATATTTCAGAGTCCATGATATTAGATGATAGTGCATATGTGTATGAGAAAGGAGTAGACATACTTTTTTTTTTTACAAATACAACAGATGTATGCTTACATGCTTTTATATACCCTAAATAGCTTTCTAAAATCTTCACCTCTTTGGCCTTCTCCCTTTCTGCTTCTTTCCCCTTTACTTCCTCTGCAGGTTCCAGTTGGGAATCCAAACTAATTTTATAAGAAAATTAAGTACCATGAGCAGAACATGAGCAAAGTGGAAAACTGCAGGGCTCGTTGCCATTTAGTCCAGGCTGGATTATGAGAGGGCCGGGCCGTTGTCTCAGGCCTCTGGGGAGAGCGTAAATGACCTTCTGAGAAGTACTAACTGGGGTCTGATTCCCATTTTGTGCCCTGGCCACAAATCTATTCTTTTTCTCAGAAATTTCCAAGGGAATAGTCAGGTGTAATATTTAGCCTGGGAGCAGAATGTAACATATTTATTGTCTAAAATCCATCTTTCTCTGCTCCTTTTTATAGCACTTCTTATCTTACTGTGACCCATTGATTTAAATGCCTATTGATGTTGTTTATGAGGTCACCATTACATCCACAAGGGCCGGTTTCACTATGTTTACACTTTATACCTCTAAGTTTGGGGAATCATTTTACAAAGGTGTGTCACTGGTAATCAGTGCAATTCAGCAGAAAAACACTGCAAAAGTCATCTTTTATGTCACAAAATCCTTCTTTTTATATTTAAAGGGTCAACTTTACATTTTTCTTATGTTAAAAATTGAAAATATGGGGATTTAAATTGGTCTCAACAGAAACTTATTGAAATCTTTATGATAAAGCTTTAAGTAGAAAAAGCCTTGATAGTTGTGCCCTGTGAAGATAGTTTACTTTGGAAATATGCCCAAATTTAAAGTCTTTTTTTTGGGGCTGGGGATGTAGCTCAGTGGAATAAGCGCTTGCCTAGCAAGCACAGGGTCCTGAGTTCGATCCCCAGTACCGCAAAAAAAAAAAAATAAATAAATAAAGTCTTTTTTCTGCTACCAATAAAATATATAAGTAAGGCCCAATTACTTATGCTAGTTTAAACATTTACAGAATTGCACCGTGAAGTTAGATTAGACTGAATGGCTGTCTACTTTCCTAGATACCCTGGAAGACCGTGAGATGTCAGAAGAATGGATGCACCTTCAGACCTTAATGTTAAGTGAGATAAATCAGATGCACCAGCTTAAGTATGAAACAGTGTCTCTCATATGAGAAAACCAAACTATAAACAAAGAGCAAAGTAAAAGGTAGACAATAGGACATAGTGAGCTAGATCTTCTGTAGACGGGAGGAAGACCAAGACGGAGCAAGGAGGAAAGGGAAGTGGACGGGAACAAAGAAAGAATTAAGACGTGTTATGAACACGAGCCAGCTCTCCCCAAGTAATGGACCTCTTGTGTAACGCAAACATTTACTAATGAAAAGTAAAATTTAACAAAACAGAAGGAATGCATTTATTTTCCAAACATAACTTCAATTTTATTCCTTTTGTATGTCATCTTAATTTATGGCCAACATAACAAAAGTCTTTCCTTTTTTTCCTTAGCACATACTTGCAGTACATAATAATTACATTCATCATGGGGTGTTGTTACTTATAGTCATGTGTCTTGGTTCACTTTTCTTTTTCTTTTGGTGGAGGGTACCGGGAATTGAACTCTTCACCTCATGCTTGCCAGGTAGGCATTGTACCACTGAGGTATCTCACAGGGCCCCTTTGGTAGCAGCCTATCTTAATTCTTATATCCCCTCCCTTTGTCCTCTATCTTTAGACTTCACTGAGAGTAATTTTCTTGACTCCTCATATATAAAGATTTGGATTGGAAGTCTTCATCAACTATTTTATAGTACGTCTTTAAAGTTTATTTTTGTTTTACTCAACTCAAACAGTTCCGCCTTAAGCACTGTAGCTCATATTACATATTCACCTTGGCAAAAATTTGCAAGTTATGTAGTGAAGACTGTGTACATTATGTAAGAGTTGTGGGAAATAATCTGGAAAGAAAGCATTGCTTGAAAGGAGAAAAGAAAACCAAGAAGTAGAAAAATTATTCAGGGTGAGTTAAAATTGATGTGCAATAAAATTAAAAAGAGGAATACTTATATTAAATAACATACTGTCAGATCAGAAGGGTATTCAGCCTTTTCTCATTGACTTCTTTTCCTAAATACATTTCTTCAGTAATTTGAAGTTTTAAAAATAGTATTGAGAAATGTTAAAAAAGTAGGCAAATATTTAGCATTTGAATATGTATTAATTTATAGTTATATTAATTTATAATTCTTTTTCATACACAAGACAATTTTTTCACAGAAACTAGGAATAAATCATTGGCATTAGTTTCTAAGTATACTCACTATGGTTTACTGCCATCAAGTATCATAACCTTTTTTATGAATCTAGTTGGGTTTACAGTGTCCAACACAAGTATAGTAACTTCTAAGATTAATGGGCCTTTCAGAGAAAACACTCACTAACAGCACTTAATTTCAAAACCAAGTATCAGACTTCCTTTTTAATGTTCCCAGGAATACATTTTTACATACTGTTTTTATTTGGTTAGGAATTCCGTATAATCCAAAACTGTCAGGAGAAAACCACTACTTTTATTGTATCATTAACTTTCTTGCTTTTCTCCTGAACTCATGTTGAATGAGATTCTAAAACCAGATGTAACGTAAAGATCTTTTAGTTCAGATTTTCACCTTAGCTGCAGGCAACTGAAATGCAGAAGACTGTAGTCACTTTTCTAAGATGTAATTGTGACAGTGCGAACTGAGAGTCAAACCTCCGCAGCCCTATTTAAGGATTTGTCTTACTACACTTGGCTTCTTTCTAAAAATGTATTTTCCACTCATTTCCATATAACTTGGGATAACAAGGCATCCTGAAAATTTCCTATGCCCAGAAAGCAAGCTTTTGCAGAGCGAGCACTTGCTTCTGTATTTAAGTTGTTGGTAGACTTTATACTCACTGCCCTCTGAGTCTTGTATAAAGATTCTTCCAATGGAGCAAAGAGAATAAGGCACCTAAAAGCATGCAGTCTCTGTGGGGCAGGCAGGAGAAAAACTCTTAAAAAACGCTAAAGCTGTGTGGCCAGGTAGTGGCTGTGCCCATGCTATAGTGACTCAGAAGGGTGCAGTGAGAAATGAGGAGATTCAGATGGAAGTGAGACACTGTCTAGTCTTGGACCAGAGTGACAGGAGAGTGAGGTGGCTGTCACCGGAAACAGAAAGCAGGAAGCAGTGTTTGCATAGGCTGCTGGCCACGAAGGTCTATGCACAGCCCTCACAGTCCTCTGCAAACCTGAAAGACAGATGTGCATTTATCTTGAGAAGTCCTTCAGAAGAAACTTTTACCAGCTGCCTCACCCCTTCTGCTGTGCTCACTACCCCATTAGAGGCCACATCTCTCTCTGAAGGTTCATCCAGATCCCAGCCCATCCCTTGCATACTGTCTCATCCGGCCCAACCCAGGACACCACTCCAGCCAGTTTCCCCTCTACTGATCCTGCCTCATTGATTCTCTCTGCCCTTCTGAATAAGCTGATGATCCTGTACTCAAACTCTTTCCACACATAGAAACAATTAAAAACGCTTGGATCCTTTCATCCTTCAGCTTCTGCTATTTCTCTTTACTTTTATCAAATGTCTCCTTGAAAGTTTTGCCATTCCACCTCTCTTTAAGCACATTTTAATTAATTTTTTTTCCCTCACCCACCCCACCCAAATGCTTCTCACAATCTTCCAGATTTCTACATTGCTCAGATCACCGGTCCATTCTCCTTCCTCGTACCTGACTTATCTGCAGGTGGCATGATGGGTGAAGTGGTCACTCCCTGAGATGCCTTCTTCACTTGGCTCCTAGGTTCCTAGGACATGGCACTTCCCTGTGTGACTTCTTACTCAGAAGCCACTCCTCCTCTTTTGCAGATTTCTCTCTAAAGCTGGAGTGGCCCAGGACTTGTCTGTGAATATCATTATCTTTTCTCTATTTCTTCCTTAGTAACCTCATCATGTCTGTTTCCTGTTTCTACATTTATATTTACAGACCTGAATCAAACAACTTTAATCTCACAACTACGCAGTGCAACATTTCTTCTTTCATATTTAAGAGGAGCCTTCAAACATTGGTACACCAAGCCAGAACTTCTGATCTTTTCTCCAAACCATAGCAGTCTCCATGACAGTCTCCACCACTATATTTCTAACTGCACAGGACTCACATTTTGAAGTCTTCCTGGGCTACCTTTACTCATTCATGGGCATCTAAATTCATCAACAGAGTCTGTCAGCTTTACCTTCACAATAAATTTTGGATTTGATCAGTTTTAAATCACACTGTAGCTACGAGCCTACTCCAAACAAGTACTTTTTAATCTGGGTAGACCCAGTGGTCTCCTAACTTTAAGGGGTCCAAGCTGGAACACTTTGGAGAAGGACAAGATTACTCAAGAGGATGACTAGCTTTGAACTGACCCATAACAAGTGTAAACTGATACCATGGTCATCTTACCTAGCTTGTCACCTGCTTTGGCCCTTGTTAGCTCTCTGTCCAAGTACCTACCACTGGTCTTTTCTTCACTCCACTGTGGCATTTCTGACTTTTCCTTCAAATTTCCAGGCACACAGCTACTTCTGGGCTTTTCACCTGAGAGTCCCTCTGCCCACCTAATAGCTTCCAATTTAACTGTTTCAGTTCATCACCTCCTTCAAGTTTGTAGTTCAGTTATCACCTTCGCACTGATGCTCACTCTTTACGTCCATCCCCTGAGACTCACCCTACCCCTGCAGCACTTCTGATCCTTCTTCCTGCTTCCTTTTTTCCCATAATTCAACACCACTGCACATCCCTGCAGTTAAGCTTCCCATCTCTTTCTCTCTACTTGATTAAGGCCAGAATTTTGGGTTAATTTTCTCATATGTTGTATCCTGGGAACCCAGAATACTATGTGGCTTGTTCTCCATGTTGAATAAATATTTACTGACTGATTTAATGAATTTTTAAAAAATAATATAGGGCCTCAAGTATTGTATGAGCTCCATGCTCATTGATGGGCTGTACATGTGCTTATACATTATATGCTAGACATATATAGCTTGTGTAATATTCATGTATATATGGAAATGGTATGGCTAGTCATACTTCCCTCTTCTATCTATTTATCCACTTTTTTCTTTCTCTGTGCTATACTGATAGCATTTTCTCACAATCTGTCTTGTTGAACGCTCTCTGGGAGGCGGGAGAGAAGGATAAGGAAACTACCACATAAGTCATAAACCAGGAGAAGATTTCAAGAAAGGGTGTGTGTGGGGGGAGAACTTTAGGTTTCGCTAAGCTATGACTCATCACCCTTAACTCACTTCCTACCATAAATAAGGGCTGCATATATCTAAGCAACTATTTCCAAAATAGTAAACTCAGTGGCTTCAACAACAATAATAAACAAATGTTCTCAAGTGGAGATAAGACCACAGAGGCTGGGCTTTGTAGAATCAGAAATCACATTGCACCAGTGTCTGTAATTACTTGTATTCTGCTGAAGAGAGAAGAAAGAGCGAATGTAGATCTAATCCTCCCCAAATTCCTGACATCCCAAAATGTTATTATTCTCCCTTCTCTATGGCCAACCTATGTTTAAACAATTTTTGCTAGGGCTGGGGATATAGCTCAGTGGAATAAGCGCCTGCCTGGCAAGCGCAAGGTCCTGAGTTCGATCCCCGGTACCACAAAAAAAAAAAAAATTTTTTTTTTGCTTTATGTGGAAACTTTTAACCAATGTCCTAAAATCCAAATTTCAAAACCAGAACAACAAACACCACAGAGTGTGAGGCTCCTTCCTCAAGCTGTTATCTGTATGAATAAGAAAATGAAAATTTTAGGGGAAAATGTACACAATTCAGGAAAACATAAACAATAGATGGAGAAAAAGTACTGACCACTGTTTCTGAACCCAGGACCAAGACTGTGCAAAGTGGACCATATCTCTAGATTCCAGCTTGCTCGCAGGAAGAGGGCACTACTTTGTCTCCAAACTTTCCTTGCACTCAAGTTGTATGACTCCTTCCCTCGGACTGCCCAGCAGGGGCTGTGGTCAGGATGAAGTAGAAGTTTCACAGTGGTGTGGGGCACCGGGCAAATTCGGGTTCTGGATTTTCTCTCACCTCCTTGGTTGTTTCTTCCCTGACTCTTTTGTTGGCTTCTCCTCCTCTGCTCATTTTCTATGTGCTGAAGCATTTTCTCTGCTCTAGAACTGAGGCTGCTCTACCTCTACGTCCAGTTTGGTGATCTCCTCCAGACATTTATTTTATATTTGTATTTATTTATATTTATATTTCCAGCCCAGAAATTCTCCCTTGATGTGCAGACACATATCAATAAATGCTTTGCTTGACATCTGCATTTTGATGTCCCAGAGTCATTTCAAATTTTTATGCCCAATGAAGTATCCTGTGTCTCTGTGTACGTATGTGTGTGTGTGTGTGTGTGTGTGTGTGTGTGTGCGCGCGCGCTCGCGCACATATATGTTTTGTTCTCCTAGGGATTGAACCTAGGAGTGCCCTATCACGAAGCTACATCCCTAGCCCTTTGTATTTTGTTTTGAAACTGTTTCTCTGAGTTTCCCCGGTCTCCATAAGTGTTGAATTTACCATCTTCTTGCTTCAGTCCCCCAAGTGAATGGAATTACAAGCTTATGCCATAGGGCCTGACCATCTGCTGTCTGATCTAGTTCTTAATTTTTCTAGTCTTTTCAATCTCTGCATGCTGCATCACTACCCACTATAGTTGCTCAAGAGTCAAGGAGAAAAGGTGAAAAGTCACTTTTTCCCATTTTTGGTACTGGGATTCTTTCCTCCCTCCCTCTCTCCCTCTTTCCTTCCTTCCTTCCCTCCCTCCCTCCTTCCTTTATTCCTTTCTCCCCTCCCTCTCTTTCTTTCCCTCCTTCCACTCCCCCCCAACCTTCTCCCTCTCTCTCAGTCTTGTTTTGAGACAAGGTCATGGTACCTCACTGAACTGCCCAGACTGGGCTCACATGTGCTGACCTTCCAGAGTGCTGGGGTCACAGGCATGTACCACTTGGAAAAGTCATTCTTAATTTCTCTTTTTCTTACTTCTATCTCTGTCCCAATAAAAAAATCCCAAGGATACAAACAGGTTTCAAAATAACTCCTGAGATCTGTCCAGTACTCTATCTCCTTTACAATAGTTTTAGTCCAATGTTACCATCATTTTGCATGAGCTGTGTTTGAATTAGAATGCTGTTTTTTAAACTAAGACAAACAATTCTGGGATTGGCCCTTCTTTCATTGTTGACATACCCTACTTTCTGCTTCAAGCCACCATAAGGATCACTTTAAATGTAAGTCAGATTGTTTGTTTTAAATTCTGTAAGCGACTTCTCACTGCTGTAAAAATAAAACCCCACCTCCATGCTTTAAAAGTTCTTTCACTCTGGTCTCTGTCTAGCATGCTTCCCCAACTTTTTCATGACTTTCCTGGTATTTAGAACTCAGTTTGGATTCCTCCAAAATGCTTTTAGCGCAGACTTATTCTGCACCAGGTGCCCTGTACTCTGTGACACACTTATTACTATCTCTCCTTCCCTAGATCAGAAGCCCCTTATGGATAGGAAATGAAAGGAGTTGTCTGATTCATTGCCACAATTAGTCTGGCATCTGAGCTGTACTCAGAAATTTCTCACCATACATGTGTTAAATGAATCAATCTATGCTTTTACCACAGAGATATTTTTGTGGTATTCCAAAAACTCCCATTGCTGTTGTCTTAGTTACTTTTCTCTCATTGCTGAGACAAAATACCTGACCTCAAATTTAAGGAGGGAAAGATTTATTTAGTCCACAGTTTGTGGCGGTTTCAGTCCTTACTTGGCTGGTTCGGAGGCAGAGTGGCACATGGCAGAGGGCAAACGTTCATGGAGGCAGAGCACAGCCAGAGAAAAAGAGGAGGAGGGGCAGAGAGCAGCCTCTTTCCCTCCCTTGTACTGTACACAAATTAACCACCCGAGGGCATGTGTAGCTCTCACACACATAATCCCAGTACTGGACCATGGATCAAAAGAATCTAGAAGCCCATCCCATGATGGCTTGAGTCTTTGGGGGGACGTCTAGACACAAACTATAACATTCTACCCTTGCCCCCCTAAAGACTCATGTACATCCCTTTATGCAAAAGGCATTTTAACCCAACTCTAAGAGTTGCCAAAGTCCTAACAGTTTCAGCATTGCTAAAAAATCCAAGTCCCAAGCCTCCTCCAAGATGTAAGGCAAACTCTTTTTTTAACAACCACATTCTCTCTTTCAACCTTGCAACCCACAGTTCACTAGAGCTATCCCCCTCGGCAAATGTTTCATATCATTGCACTGGCTCTTTGTTCTTAATTTCAAACATACGTAGATCTGGCCAAAATCTCTCAACAGTAACCGTGCCACTGTCCCAACAACAGGCTACTTTCAAGAAGTATAAAATGATCAGAGAAGTTTTATGAAACAAAAATAACTCCCAACTCAGTTAATACAAAAGAAAAATGTCATTTCAATTCTCTGAAAGGTGAAACTTGTCTTGGTTATATACTAACTAGAGCAAGATCCAAAATATAAACAATTTAAATCACAAAATAAAGATCCAGTCCGTGTACCCCTGAAGGCGATCACAGCGGGACGGACCCTCCCATCTCCCAACCCGAACAGCTCGCAGGCGGCTGTGGCCAGCAATTTTTGGTGGCGGCAGAGAAGGGCGAACTCAGAGACTGCGCTCCTCGGGCAGACTGCGCTAATCTGGACTGTGGACCGGGATCCCGCTCAGATTCCCGCCCCCACAGGCGGCACCATCCTCGGCCGGAGAGCGGGCACTGCAGTGGCTGCGGTCGGTGGCTCCTGCAAGAACGCCAAGGAGGGGGAGAAGCACAGGGGAGCGGCACATCGTGGGCGAGGCACAAAATATTAGCAATTTGGGGATCTCCTGCCCATTCCCGAACGGGTGAGCTGAGTGAGCAATGCAGCCGGATTTTTGAGTCAGGAAGAAGCTCGACCCAGGGTGATACATCTGAGCAGCATTCCTGCCTGCACGATCCCAGGGTGAGTTGATTGGGCGCCCTGACCTGTTTTCTGAGTCGGGGAGAAGCTCCGCCCAGCGAGGCACATCCGAGCAGCACTACTGACTGCACGGTCCGTGGGACGGAAGAGCTGGCTGGGCGCCCCGACCGGTTTTTTGAGTAGGGGAGGAGCTCCACCCAGGGAGGAACATCTGAGCAACCCTCTCCCTGCACGGTCCCCGGGGAGGCAAGCTGTTTATGCGCCCCAGCCAGGTCTCTGGGTAGGGAGTAGCTCAGCACACAAAGCAGCATATGAGCAGCCTATTGAGCGGAACTCTCAGCAGAAAGCTTAAGGGACATTCTCCCGAAGAGAAGCAGTCATGGGAGCAGCCTTTGCAACAGACCTTTGCCTGGTGAACAGCCTGGGTAATTTATTGCTCAATATTTTGAAACTGATACCCAAAAATGGGAAGACAGAAGAACAAAACACAGTCTCAGAACCCAACCCCACCCAGAACAAGTCCTGAATGTGAGGATACAGGGGAACTAGGAAGCCACATACCTGCAAGTTCTGAAACGATTGCATCCAAAACAATGAAACAACTCCAACAGGCCATAGAAGAGCTTAAAGCAGAAATAACCCACATACCTGCAATAATCTCTCAGACAAAAAATGAACTGAAAACTATAATAGAAGAAATATTCCGTACACATAGAGAAGAAATAGATAAAAGAATAGAAGAAAGTAGGAAAGAAATGGAAACGTTACAAGAGCAATTTAGGAATGAATTACCAAGAATGAAACAGGTCCAAAGAGATTGCCAGGATTTGAAAACTTCCATTGAAAGCTTGCAAAACCACTTAAATGAAACCGAAGATAGAATTTTAGACCTTGAAGACAGCATAGCAGCTTATGAGCATGAAAGGAAGGATCTCATAAAATCATCAAAGACCCAAGAAAAATTAATCCAACAGCTGCAAGATGAGGCAAAACAAAATAATATTCGAATAATAGGAGTGAGTGAAACAGCAGGAGACCACACAAACGATATAAAAAGAATATTTGCTGAAATAATAGCAGAAAATTTTCCAAACAAGGTAAAAGATACTAAAGTACAGTTAATTGAGGCATCTAGAACCCCAACGATCCATAATCCAAAGAAAACCACACACAGGCATATAATAGTCAAGATCCCAGATATCCAACAAAAGAACACAATATTAAAAGCTGCTAGAGAAAAGTAACATATCACCTATAAAGGAAAGCCCATCAGAATCACAGCAGACTTCTCAACGGAAACCATGAAATCAAGAAGAGCTTGGAGCGAGATATTACAGATTCTGAGACAAAACAACTTCCAACCCAGACTGATGTATCCTGCAAAACTATCCTTCAAATTCAATAGAGAAATAAAATATTTCCACGACAAAGAACAACTGAAGAACTTCATGAGTGCCAAACCAGCATTGCAAAAAGCACTAAAAGATATTCTAAACAGAGAAAAAAGAGACCACAATCACAAGAACAATGATGGAAATAACTCCCTACACAGAACAAGTAAGTAAACAGTCAGCAAAAGAAGGAAAACAGCAACAAGTAAATAACATGACTAGAATAAGCCAACATATAACCATGATAACCATTAATGTAAATGGCCTCAATTCACCAGTCAAAAGGAAAAGATTGGCAGAGTGGATTAAGGAACACAATCCAATGATATGCTGTATACAGGAAACACGTTTTACTCAAAAGGAAATCCACAGGCTGAAAGTTAAAGGATGGAAAACAACTCTCCATGCAACAGGTCCCCAGAAAAAAGAAGGGGTAACTATTTTGTTTGCAGACAAGGTAAACTTCAAACCAAAAACAATCAAAAGAGATAAAGAAGGTCATTTCATACTAGTTAGTGGAAAGCTGCAAGAGGAAGAGATAACAATCCTAAATATTTATGCACCAAACAATGGAGCACCAAACTTTACAAGTCAAGTCTTAACAAACGTGAAAAATCAACCAATAACACTATTTTAATGGGGGACCTAAACACCCCTCTGACGCAAAGAGACAGGTCAACCGGACAGAAACTCAGCAAAGAAACAACAGACCTGAACCAAAAGTGTGAACAAATGGACTTAGATGTATACAGAGTGTTCCACCCCACAACATCAGAATACACATTTTTCTCAGCTGCACATGGGTCTTTCTCAAAAATTGACCACATTCTAGCCCACAGAGCATATCTACCTAAATGCAAAAGAATTGAAGTTATCCCATGCGTATTATCTGACCACAGTGCAATGAAACTGGAAATTAATGACAAAGGGAACTCCAAAAACCACATAAACACTTGGAAATTAGCCAACAACCTCTTGAATAACCAATGGGTAACACAAGAAGTTAAAGAAATTAAAAAATACCTACAAATAAATGAAAATGCAAGTACAAACTATCGGAATCTGTGGGATGCAATGAAAGCAGTCCTCAGAGGGAAATTTATAGCAATGAACTCATATACAAAGAAAATAGAAAGACAGCAAATAAATAGCCTAATGCTACACCTCAAACTCTTAGAAAAAGAGCAACAAGCCAAACTAAAAGTCCAAAGAAGGGAGGAGATTATAAAACTCAGAGCAGAAATTAATGCAATTGAGATTAAGAAAACTCTACAAAAAATAAGTGAATCAAAGAGTTGGTTCTTCGAAAGAATAAATAAAATTGATAAACCCCTAGCCAACCTTATCAAAAAAAGAAAGGAAAGAACTCAAATTCATGCAATAAGGAATGAAGAGGATGAAATCACCACAAATCCCACAGAAATCCAAGAGATCATTAATATCTACTTTGAAAATCTTTACTCCCATAGGATAGAAAATTCAGAAGAAATGGACACATTCCTGGAAACATACAAATTACCAAAATTGAGTCAGGAAGACTCAAAAATCCTGAACAACCCAATATCAATTAACAAGATTGAAGATGTCATAAAAAACTTACCAACTAAGAAAAGCCCAGGCCCTGATGGATTCACAACAGAATTCTACAAAACATTCCGAGAAGATCTAATCTCAACACTCCTCAAACTCTTCAATGAAATTGAAAAGGAAGCAACTCTCCCTAACACGTTTCAGGAGGCAAGTATCATACTGATACCAAAACCAGAGAAGGACCCAACCAAGAAAGAGAACTATAGGCCAATCTCTCTAATGAACGTAGATGCAAAGATACTCAACAAAATACTAGGAAATAGAATACAGTGAATCATAAGGAAAAGTATACACCATGACCAGGTAGGATTTATTCCAGGAATGCAGGGATGGTTCAATATTCGCAAATCAATTAATGTAATACATCATATCAACACAGCCAAAGACAAAAACCACATGATCATCTCAATAGATGCAGAAAAGGCTTTCGACAAAGTCCAACATGCATTCATGTTAAAAACCTTAGAAAAAATAGGAATAGATGGCCTCTACCTCAGTCTGATCAAAGCCATCTATGACAAACCAACAGCCAACATCATACTAAATGGACAAAAACTGAAAAATTTCACTTTAAAGTCAGGAACAAGACAAGGATGTCCATTGTCACCACTCCTATTCAACATAGTCCTGGAAGCATTAGCCAGAGCAATTAGACAAGAGAGGGAAATAAAAAGAATAAGGATAGGAAAGGAAAAAGTTAAACTATCACTATTTGCAGATGACATGATACTATACATGGAAGACCCCAAAAACTCCACAAGAAAACTCCTGGAATTAATTGACAAATTCAGCAGCGTAGCTGGATACAAAGTCAACACCCAAAAATCAATAGCATTCCTATACACGAACAACAAACAGACTGAGAGAGAAGTTGAAGAAATCATACCCTTTACAATAGCATCCAAGAAATTGAAATACTTAGGAATTAATCTAACAAAGAATGTGAAAGATTTATTCAGTGAAAACTACAGTACTCTGAAAAAAGAGATTGAAGAGGATTTCAATAAATGGAAAAACATACCCTGCTCATGCTTAGGAAGAACCAACATTGTCAAAATGGCCATACTACCAAAACTGTTGTACAGATTCAATGCAATTCCCATTAAACTACCATTAGCGTACCTCACAGATCTAGAGAAAATATGCCTTAAATTCATCTGGAACCAGAAAAGACCCAGAACAGCAAAAGCAATCATGGGCAACAAGGACAAGTCAGGTGGAATCACAATCACTGACCTGAAATTATACTACAAAGCTCCTAATACTGGCTAAAAAACAGACCTGAGGATCAATGGAACAGACTGGACGATTCAACCACAATGAAAAACACACTCAGCCACCTAATATTTGACAAAGGGGCCAACCAAACTCACTGGGAAAAGGATTACCTGTTTAATAAATGGTGCTGGAAAAACTGGCTTGCCTCTTGCCGAAAAATGAACATAGACCCAAGTCTATCACCATGCACCAAACTCAGGTCAAAATGGATCACAGATCTCAATATTAAAACAGAAACTCTAAATCTATTGGAAGAGAAAGTAGGTAAAAATCTTGAAGACATAGGAGTAGGCAGAGAGTTCATGAACAAAAATGAAACAGCAAGGGAAACACTTCAAAGAATCAATAATTGGGACCTCATCCTACTGAAAAGTTTTTGCACATCTAAAGAAATCACCAGCAAAGTAAAAGGAAAACCCACAAATGGGGAAAAAATCCTAGCTGGCTGTCCCTCAGACAAAGGTCTTCTATCTAGAACATACAAAGAATTAAAAAACATGTACCTATCCAAATTCAAAGACCCAATCCAGAAATGGGCATCTGAGATGAACACACACTTCTCAGATAAAGAAATACAAATGGCAAATAAATATATGAGAAAATGTTCCCCATCCTTAGTCATCCGAGAAATGCAAATAAAAACAACATCGAGATTTCATCTCACCCCAGTAAGACTGGCCAGTGTGAAAAAGTCATCCAATAACAAATGCTGCCGAGGCTGTGGAGAAATAGGGACTCTATTACACTGCTGGTGGGAATGCAGACTGGTACAACCACTGTGGAGAGCAGTTTCGAGATTCCTCAGCAAACTAGGTCTAGAGATTCCATTCAAACCAGCTATTCCCCTTCTGGGTATTTTCCCAGAAGATCTGAAAGCATCATATCACTCTGATGTATGTGCACCCATATTTATAGCAGCACAATTTGTAATAGCTAAATTGTGGAAGCATCCCAAATGTCCATCCACAGAAGACTGGATTAAAAAACTGTGGCATTTTTATATAATGGAATATTATTCAGCTATAAAGAGGGACAGATATGGAGCATTTGTAGGCAAATGGTCAAAATTAGACAACATACTCATAAGTGAAATAAATCAGAGGTACATGTGCAGGGAACGTATTGTGTCACTGGTGTAAGAACCTGGGGATGGGAACATAAACCAAGAGTCATGAAGGAAATCTGTTCAAAAGTAAAGAACAGAGGGGACGAGGGAAAGGAGAAAAGAAAGAGGCAAAAATTTATATATGTATGTATGTAAGTATCTATGTATATACATATGTGCGGGATGGCTAACATGGTTCTACTATTGACTTATGTCATTGAATGGTAAGGAATAGTTGATGACTGATTTTTGATCAATCTTGTATGTCTTTATGTGTTCTCCGGAGCATACATTTTGAAGATATCAATATGAAATGCACAACTGTTGTTGGTTTTCTGTTGCTTTGTCTATAATTCAATTATGATCATAAGTTTATTGAGCTACTTTGTGATTCTTTGTTAATGCTGTTTATTTATTTATTTTATTTTTTTCTTTTTTTTCTCTTTTTCTGTTGTAGTTAATGTAGTTCGTTTTGCTTTCACACTCTAAAAAGGAGTTGTACTACTGACTCAGGTCACTTTATTGTAAGGAATAGTTGATGCTTAATTGTCTGATCAATTTTGCATGTCCATACCTATTTTCCTGAATATACAATTAGAAATTATCGATATGTAATGCGACAACCATTGATGATTCCCGTCACCTTATCTGTAACTCAGATTCGATGGTACTATTCTTATGCTACTTTGTGTATGTTTGTTAATATCTTTTTGTTTTGGTTTTTTTATACTTTTAAAATAAAAACAAACAAACAAACAAACAAACAAAAAAACAAAATAAAGATGCATGTTAAGGAACAGGGAGGTAGATCTATGGAGATGGGGATTATACATAATCTCTAAACTGAGTGTGAAAGCTATGTATTGCAAACATGTATCAATAAAAAATATTAACTACAATATTTTTCAACTTTGAGGCCTGTAATGCCAAGTCAGTTCAACGACATCTACTGAGCAGTTACAGGTGGCAACAGCGCCATGTTAACAGAAAATTGAGTTTTTAAAACACAGCAACATGTTCAGTAGATAGACAATAGACCTTTTCACGAAAGGACAGAAGGGCTATTTAGTTGTCAAGAATAAAAGAGAGATGCAGTATATATCGATCGTCTGGTTTTCAGGGAGGAACGAAGGTGAGATGCTAATCTATTTAATATGAAGACACTAATATGGAAGAATTTGTTGATTCTAAGGGTTATAGTTCAGAAACAGTGATTTCTCTGGGAAATTATCTTTCTCTCATGAAACATTTAAAGAAACTTTCTCATCAGTTTGTTATAGTCCTACTCATCAGGGAAATGTGAAGGCATAACATTTTCTGAGGTTGAGAAACCATCACAGGCTTTAACTCATAACTGTAGGCAGACATAATGGTGCCTTTTCAGGCATTAACCCATGTTCCTGAGGCCACATAAATCATCTGTAATGTCACATAAAGTGACAGAGAGACATGCAATAATCCTACTGGAAGTGCTGCTTTGGTAGAACCCCCTCTGAAGTTCATTTTAAGAGAGAATGAAAAACCAAATGCGTTGGAAAAAGCCCCCAGGACCCAAGGAACACTGAGAGTCATCTTTAATAACAGTGCTTGGGAAAAGAAAGACATGGAGATTGGTGTAATCTCAAGGTAATTTCAAAAGATATTTTAGACTTCTTTTCCTGGACATGTTGAAAAAGGAGTTTAAACTGACCTTTTTACCCAAGAGGGCCAAAAATAGAGAAAATGGCTGGAACTAATAGGAAGGTAAATTTTTTCTTTATTAAAAGTTTGATGCAACATTGTTATCTGTGCTCTCTATAGTCTTAGAACTCAAGGGTAGATTAAGGAAGAAAAACAGATTTACAGGGCTTGAGCAATGGAACTCTGCCCTTGATTCTCAGCAGGAGCAGTACTGCCCCCTTGAGGATATTTGGAAATTTGCAGAAATACCTTAGCCACTTCAGAGAGAACTAAAAATTCTCCCTATCCGGTAATGATCAAAAGTATTTTAAAAAACTTGTGTCTCATATATCTCATTCTATATAACTTTCAAATATCACAGAAAGATAAACACACAATAGATGTAAATTACATGTACTTTTACATGATGATACTGGAAGTTTTTTGAGAAGTTAAAATAATTTAGAAGAAAGTTGTCATAAAAGATACTTAAATGGCTCATGAAACTATTATTAAAAAAACACTCCATAGTTTACTCTATTTGTCCATATTAGCTATTCAAAACATCAGGTATTTTCAGCTAACTGTATAATTTTGGAGGGTTTCAGTATAAGAATTTAGTTTTTGTTATGGCAAATATAAGTTAAACAGGGTTTAAGACTTGGTGTTCTTCACACAGAGTTGGAGAGAAAGGCACTTGTGTTTTGTTTAGTTTAAAATTATCTAAGCATTTTACAAAAGTATCCCATGGCAGCAATGCTATTAATGGTACTTATGCTACTGATAAAGCAGCCCTGTGTGTCTTTACTCACAGCTGCACATGGGAACTTACCGGATGACAGAGATGATCCGGGGCTCTTGGGGACAGATTAAAGCAAACGCTATAAATCAGCAGACATCTGAAAAGGCAATGCCTGTGAATTGCATTAACTGTGTGGAAAAAGTTGTGTTTCTGCTATTCCATATATTTTAATTTTTGAGATATAAAAATGATGAGAGATCACTGCTGTGAATGTGATAAATTAAAGTTGTATATTAATTTTCAATAAACAATTTTACATTTGCACTGCTCCAAGAAGTTGAGCACACAACTTTGGGCCAACACATCCACTATTGCCTGTTGCCAATTGTAGGATACCATTTCCAAGATTTCAAGTAGAAGAACCAAAAGTAGTACACCTTAATAGATGGTAGTTTTTTTTTTCTTTTTTTTGCAACAGGGTCTCGCATGTGCCACCACACCCAGCTTAGATGGTAGTTTTGAATGCTGAAGATATGACTTAGTATTATTTTAATTGCCCATGTTCATGGAGCACAGGGCTATATTTCAGTATTTGAATATAGTGTATGATGATTAAATTGGACTAGTTAGCATTTCTATCTTATCATTTGTTTGTTAAAGCCTTAGAGTACCTATTCTCTAGTTTTGGATCAAACATAACAGGTAATTGTGAGCTAGTCTGCCTATGACGTTAGAGAACCTGGGGCCTATCCTTACTGTCTACCTGTACCTTGTACCCATCACCTCACCTCTCTCTGTTCCTTCTGCCTCAAGGAGTGATTGGTGCAACCATCATTTCACTCTAGAAGATACGTTTTGTGTTACACTTTGCCACTTACAAAGAATTATTCTGACATCGCACTGCATAATCATCTAAATCCCATTTATAAGAATATACTTTCTTGACTGTTTCCTTCATCCGTAGCCTATTATTTTTCCTGGCATGCTATGTCTACATTAATTATGGTCATTTCCCTTACCGTGTCATCGTATTTGCAAATACTTCTAGTTTCTTATGATTCATCCTACTTCTAATTCTATTTTAGAATAGACTTGTATCTATACTGCCTCATTTCTTTATTATTCAATCTTCACTTGCTCATTCCTTCATTTATTTTTATACTCCGAAGGGCTACGGATCCAGTAATTTTTCTATAAACCAAAACTTACATATTTTATCCCTGTTGTAGGCACCAGGTAGTTTCATTAGTTGTGTCTGGACACATACAGTGGGAATCTCTATCATTTTTTAATAAATACTTTTTCTTTTAACTTGGTTTCTTATCACAGTTATGAGGTTACTTCCAATAGGAAGAGCAGTATATGAGTTATTTTATCTATGGATTTCTATTTAAAATAATAAAGAGGGCATCATGTAATATTTATTTGTAGAGAAAATGCCTGATAGGGTTAAAACACTGCACTAGATATTCTCTGAGGTCCTTCCATCCCTGCAGTTCTTAAAGTACTTGGTCCCTCTGACACTGCTAAGAAAACTGAACATTCTTGGCTCCCAACACAGTAGATCTCCTACTCACAAGAGCTTATACCAAGTCGTGTAGCCTTGCAGTAGTGTGAATGTCCATTCCCTATGTATAAGAGTGAATTAGCTGTTTTACTATTATTATTGCATTAAGTCGGAGAGCACTTGTTGGATCATGTGATGCAAACCGTGGTTCTCCCAGCACGGTTGTCTTCCTGCCCACACTTGCGCACTCTTCTTACCTAATTTAACAAGATGGAGTGTGGAGGTATTACTTCCTCTTTCAGTGCAAGCTGTGACTGAGAGATTGTAGATGTCCCCTGGAGGCAGGCTGAGAATTGCAGTCATGACATTGCGTGTTACCTGAAAGATCATCAAAACTGAGGACCTGGAGTTTGAGTGAAAGACCCATTCCACATAACTACAGGGCTACAACAGACACACTATTGTTGTTCCATGCTGCAATCTGTTGGTTATATTATGAATAAGCTATATCATTTGAAAATCACATACATTCCTCAACTGGGCCCAATGCAAGGTAATGTAAAACTTCATACCATATATCCTATAGAAAAATTTTGTAATTCATTCTCTTATTTGGAATAGATATGACTGTGAATTTTTCTACATACAACAGATTTCAGAAATACAAAGACAGTTGCTGGGTTATGAACACCATACCTTCTGTGACACTCAAAAGAAACCCAGCTATGTTGATAGATACCTGAGTTTCTGTAAGAAGACTATGCTTCTAATCCTCCCCTACAACTGGAGGACCATGCAACCCAATTCTGACCAGAGGACTGTAAATGGAAGTCACATGGGTGAGTTTAGTTCAGTTCCCACCTTGGAAGGGCTAGGTTTCCACATGCTCTTTTTTCCCATTCAATAGCCTGCAGTGTTTTTTTTTTTTTTTTTTTTTTTTTTTTTTTTTTTTTTTTTTTTTTTGCGGTACTGGGGATCGAACTCAGGACCCTGCGCTTGCTAGGCAAGCGCTTATTCCACTGAGCTATATCCCCAGCCCCTAGCCTGCAGTGTTAATGTAATGTTAGAGCTTCCTCTGTGCCCGTGGGAACTCCACATAGGGGCAGACAAAGTAAGAAAGTAGAAAGGATCTGAATAACCTTTACAGCAGACATGTCTGTTAGCCCGGGGCTATATTAGGAAATGGACATACACTTCTATTTTGTTTGATTTATTTTTTCTTGTTTTTGTTACAATTGTTTAGCCTGTTAGCCTAATGTTAAAAAGCTTAATAAGCCAGGCATGGTGGCACATGCCTGAAACCCCAGCTACTTAAAGTACTGAGGCAGGAGGATCAAAGTTCAAGATTATCCTGGGCAACTTAGTGAGATCTTAACACAAAATTAAAAAATGAAAAATGTTGGGATGTATCTCAGTGGTCAAGGGACCCTGAGTTCAACCCCCAATACCAGAAAACACACAGACACACAGACACACACACATACACACACACAAGAAATAGGAGAGAGGAAAGAAGGAAAGTAATATTCTGGTGATATGTGGATAAAACATTGAAATATGTTAATTGTATATTTTTAACAATATTTGATACCCTAAAGGAAAGCACCAAATCTCAACATTAAATATAACTAAAATCTAAGTTCCAGTTCGAATTTGCTGGTTAAGATCCAAAGGTAAATTCTATGTAAGGATGAACTTAGTTTGTGGGTGGTCAACTTTCTCCAGAGCCAAAACTAGCTCCACTTGGCATGCAAACTCTCGTCTAAATGTCTCTAGCAATATTCACTTAATGGTTTTCAACAGTTCACACAACTACATGCTCAGATGCCCAGAGATTCCAAGAAACATACGCTCTTTTTAATTTTCTTCTTTCCTTCTGCAACAACCATCCAGTGCAACATTCTAGAGTGGGACAGGTCAGTTGTGTCATCTCCGTATGTCCAGCTGATGTATAAAAGGCTGTTGAAATATTCCACAGAAGTGATTTCTGGAGCCACAGGGGCTACACGGAGAAAAGAAGCACCACTTAGTAGAAAAGATTATTAATTCAAGTTCTTATCAGGACGGCATGCGATCCCATATAGAATTAATTTAGGGAATTAAAGTTCATATCCCAGGGTAGCCCTGGATTGTCTGGACCCCCTCAGGAGCAGCATGGAGGTTGGGGGGCACAGAACGGACACAATTTCATGGGATCCCATATTGCGCATCTCAGAGGTGAGACAGCCAGACCCATCTGTGTCTCAGGCTATTAAGGTCTTTTATATGAATCATAGTTACAAGATTTTTAAAATGTTGGCTTGTTTGGGTTTTGCAAGGTGTGATTGAAATAGTTATATTTAAATTTAACAAGATATGACAGTAAAAGATGCATTGTCACTGATCACCTCCAAAATACTCCTTTTGCTTCAGGTACCATTCTCTCCACCTCCTGCAGCAGTTTTGGAAGTCCTCCTTAGGATGTTTATCAGGTGTGATAAAAAAAGTGCTACTCATAAAAGGGGAAAGGCAGGGCCATAAAAACATTATGAGTTGTTCTCACCTATCCTGTTCTCTTCATCTGGCACCTTGTGATTTCTAGTTCTTCCCCAAAGTGAAAATGACCATGTAAAGGAAACATTTGAAATTGATTCAGGGCACTGAGGCAACTGTAATGGCCAGCTAACATCACTCACAAAAGAGGACTTCCAGAATTGTTTCAGAAAGTGACGGGAGTGATGGAGTAAGCATGTCTGAAGTGAGGGGTAATGTTTGCAGGGGGATGGCAATGTTTCTCTTATTGTAGTACATTAAAAATGGTTAAACATTCACTGCATTTTCTGATTGCATCGCATCATTGGTACATAAAGCAATGACTATTACTAGGTCTTAGTGAAGTGACTTTCCAGGCAGTATTGGAAAGTTTGAGGTCTTGTAATATTAAATCTCTCTCATTAGGGAAGAGGGTAGATGGTAGAAAATAATAGCACTCTAGGTAAAAGACACATGTTATTTCTCTAAAATAACAAGCCTGTGTCACTGACAGGTACAGCCTTATGCTTTTCAGAAAGTAGGCCCTTAGTAAATGTTGCTGAAGTGATAAAGGACAGAAGGAATTTTTAAAATCATTCCACAAAGCTAATTCTAACATCGAACTCATTATTTTGCATTCTAACACATTTAAATTTTAAAATTTTGCTAACTGAGTAGAAAAGTTCATCACAAGGATTATAATATATGAGCACTGAGGGCATATTTTAGCTATTTTTAAAAGTAATTGATTAATTGCTAATTCTAAAGATTTTAGTAGATAGCTATGATTGAATTTAAATGGAAAGCTGATTTGGAGATGCAGCACAAAACTAAAATATTTGAAAGAAAACTAAAATATTTGAAAGAAAATTTGTATAAATAATAAAGAATTAGTTTTCCTAATGTGCTGCTAATATTTATGGCAAACATTCATAACTGATTATGTTTTTACTGAAGAATTTGTATCACCTGCATATACAGTGAAAAGCAGACTCCTAGCTGGTGTGAAATAAGAGTAGCATTTCTAGTATTGTTTTACAATAAAGTCTTGAATTGTCAACCATGCTGATACTACATTTCAGAATATTCTAATAAAAAAAAAGCAGCTGTGGTTTCTTTATAACTACTTAATATATTCCAAAGGTACTTCCTCTTAACCCTTATACATACATTTCTCCAAAGGGTATTTTCTCATGTCTAGTTTTAGCCAGGACAAGAAACATTGTAAAAATAGAAAAACCTGTGTTTTCACTATGTCTAGATTTTTGTACTCCATGTTGCTGCTTTAAAATCCAGTGTGTTGCTAGAAGACCACAAGATGTCACTATCTGTTAATTGTTATTTGGTAGGTAGCGTAATAGTTACTATGAGCTTGGTTTGCAAAATCACCCAAAAAAGATAGTAGATTTGAGGGCCTGATAAGCCACAATTCTCTGTTCCCATTTCCGTTTGTACCACACAACTGGGAAACTGACATTAAAATTTAAAGCACAGGAAAGGAAAGCATGAGATTCTCATTTGTTTTAAATAAGATCCCTATTTGGAATGATGTGCGAAAGACCCCAGAAAAGCTAGAATTTCAAGTGATTTTGAAAGCAAGCATAAATACATATATTTGAATAGTTCTTTGCACTATGTAATTTAATTCTGACATTGCACAGTGAGGTATTATTGTAGCTGTGCCATGTTATTGGGAATGGACATTATCTGGGGCAACATGATAAAACATTAGATATGATAAAAAATGAGATAAAATCATAGGCCACTGGTATCGGTAGGACTCAGTTGTTTGCCCCAGGAAACCACAAGAAATTCCCAAAGATCAACAGGACACAATAGACTGTTCCCAGAGGCAAATAGCTCATCTATTAACCATGGTTGATTTGGACTTGTGATGCTTCCCTGAGCACAGTTCATCCAACCTCAGTCACTTTCACCTTGAACTGCAGGACCTGAACCACTTTAGTCAGGGCAATGACTCCTTTCACTCTCTTATCTCTGATGGCTCCATTCTGAGACCACACAAAGACAATGGTTGGTGAGGTCCCATAGACAAAGTTCTGTGCTGTTAACCAGTTGACAGGCACTATTTTGGAGAGTTCTACTGATGAGGGAAACTCCAGATCTTAAAGATAATTTGGTTAAAATTTCACAGCTAGAAATGAGCAGACCCAGGCTCAAATGCTGTGCCTTTTTTAGGGAGCTACCCTGATGGAGAAGGAAAGCGTAAACTCTAAAGTTAATCTTCATCAAATTAAGCTGTCAGAACTATTGCTATAGTAAAAGTCATTATAGTTAAATATGTGATTATTAATATGGCCAAGAGTTCGACACAGTGCCTGTCAGAGGACTGCTGTTTTCTCTTATTTGCTATTCTTTTACTCATGTGCTATAATTTTACCAGCTCATCTGGGGCAGAGTACTCAGGATATTAGTAAAGAAAAGTGAGATATTATGTGAATTTGTTTAGTAAGAATTCACATCTGATTGATTTTATTTGTTTTATTGATAAATTTCAACAAGGTAAAGCTACATGACCAGTGAGGAAAGGATTTTGCCAAAGTAATTCATCACATAAGCAATATTTTTCTTCTTCTGATTTCTCTGTCCAAGAAAAAGTTCTTGAAACTCTTAGTTCAAACAGCCAGGGTTAGTGTTTCGTTCATCAATTTCCTCTTTTCGTTGCTTTTCTAATGGCGGACAATGTAATTACATAATGTAAGGCTCTTGAGGGTCTAAGACTAACAGTTATTTAAGTAACTAAATGCTATGCTATGTATCTCACTAAGTAGCTTGTTCAATAGAGGAATAAAGAGATGATAATAGTAGATAATTGATACCATTCTCTTCCCCATTTTCCATGTGCAGGAAACCAAGCCTTAGAAAAGTTAATTTGCTCCCACCCACGTGTGATCTGGGGCAGAGTCATGATCCAGATCCAAGTCTCTTTGTCTCTAAAAGCCTCTTTTTATCTTCTGAAATAGTCTTTGCTACAGTCTCTCTGTGACTTTAAAATTTCTTAGTTAGCACTGAGGTGTATGACTGTGATTCCAGCACTTTGGGAGGTCAGGGAAAGGATTCTAAGTCTGAGTTCAGCCTGGACAACTTAGTGACTTTGAGACCCTGCCTGAAACTGAAAATGTAAATAAGTAAACAGCACTGGGCGTGTGTCCCTGGGTTCAATCCCCAATACTGCAAGTGGAAAAAGAGCTTAATTAATAAGGATGTAGCCCTGGGTTCAAGCCCCAGTAATGCAAGGGGGAAAAAAAGAGCTGAATTAGTAAGCAAGTAGCAAAAAAATGGAAGCTCTCTCGCACACATAATGATGACAGGGGTGAAGTCAATGGTGTGCACCATGGAGCCAAAGGCTCTTCCTGCTACATCTCTATTCCAGCCAGTCCCAACAGGAGAGCACAAGGACAGTGATTCAGGATAAAGCTAAGGGGCAATAACTCAGAATGACGATGGTATCTTAACTTTCAAAGATTACCAACTAAGTAAATAATGAATGGTCTTGTCTTTCATGAAACCAGTGCTCAATCAGGGTAGGTGAATAGCCCTTTCTGGAGATGTAACCCCTTGGTGTCCACTCAGAAAAATGTTCTCTCTCTCTCTCTCAACCATTTCCCACACACCACTCACCTGTTATAAAACTTATGGTAGAACTGTCACAGCAGCTTAACTCTGGATCTCCCCATGTCACCATGGTTACCCGGAAGTTGTAGTACCAGGCAGGCAACAGATTAGCTATTCTCTGAATGAGGAGAAAAAAAACAGTAGGGAGACAAAAGACTAAGGGAAGAAGTAATATTTTTGAAGTAGATTTGTTTTCATGAGGTCATCAGCAAATCAATGCATAATTTTTGTCCTTTTATGTCTTTTGTATGTCATTTTTTTCTGAAATGAAGTGAGCCATAAAATGAAATATAAAAGATAGACTCAGAGATGACTCAAAGATACAGAAAGAAATATTTCTAATTTTGGCCTGATTTTGTAAGTCCTTAAATCATATTACACAAGGAAATAGCTCTTCTTTGTGCCTGGGCACGAAGTACATCACCTTATTTCTAAGAAAAGTGGCCTCTCACGAATTTGTATTCTTCCAACATAGACTGTGAGCAGGACTGATGTTGGATGGCAATTACCAGCCTCATTAATGGGATAGAGAACCATGGTGTACTTCTTATATAACCCATGGGTAACCTACAATTTTAAAACTTATTCTAGATTCAGAAAAAGCAATCATTAGCTGTGCTCTTGAAAAGCATACCATAATGACCTAAAAATATAGACATCTAACTGATCTATAGATATGCAGAAGAATCACCACAAAGACAGTGTCAATTCACTGCTGGAGTCCAGAAGGAAATCTTGTTTTTTTCCTCCTCTGGGGCCAGAGGAACAATAAGCACTTGATGGCTCTCCTCTGCATTGAGGAAATTCACTAGGAAAAAATGGTTTATTAACAGGTAATTTCACTTTGGTGTGAAAGCTAGTTTCTCACCATTGTCTCCCTTTTAAAGATAAAATCAGAACCAAAAGCATGCATAAAAACTAAAGCCAAAGCAACTGAAAAAAATCTTGAAGGTAGAAAGCTACATATGTGTATTCACAAAATGGTTTAATGTACAGATGACTTCTTCTGACACATTTGGTAGTAGGGACATGTCATCAGTTTCCATGGGGAAGGGAGGCGCTGGCTGAGGAGATTACCACTGATGCCGTTAAGGAAATGGTCGCTGCGATTTCATAGTACGTTGTCCACTCTGAAGTCATTGTCACAGGGTTGAAATAAAACATTTCGACCACGTATTTTCTAAATACTCCCAAGTAAGGTCTGGTCCAGCTCAGAACTACTGCGGTGGGTCCCAAGGGATAGAGTATTAAGTCCTTTATTCCAGTGGGAACTATAAAGAAGAGGGGCGGGGAGTGAGGAAAACAAATGAAGGAAGAATGGTTAATGTCTTAGCAATGGCTAATGATTTAAGACTTCTACTTCACTGTCCATGTTCAAGCTTCTAATATAATCACAAAAAACCATGATATGTGTATTTGCTTCTAGCTTTGTCCCAAGTAGTAAATGCTAGTGGTGTTTCCTAGGTATACAATTCTAGTTATTGAATCAGCCCATTATATCAGTGGGTCCCACATCTATGAACTCAGGGACTCGTGGATAGAAAATATTCCCCCACATCTGTATTGAACATGTGCATACTGTTTTCTTGTTATTATTCTTTAAACAATATAGTATAACAACTATGTAGCATTTAAGTTGTATTGGGTTTTATAAATGATTAATCAGTCTAGTGATGGTTTAATGGCATTAGGATGTTGTGTGTAGATTATATGCAGGTACTGTGATATTTTATATTAAGGGACTAGAGCATTCATGGATTGTGAAATCCTTTTGTGTTCGTGTGTGTGTGTTTGGGGGGATTGTAGGGGGCATTCCCCCATGAATATGAAGAAAGTACTCTGTTCTTAAAGTAGATTATGGTTTGACCTCTTATAGCATTTCCATCTAAGTCAATAATAAGTCAAACCTGTACATTGCACCCCTCTTGGGGCTAGTAACTTACCAATGGCAAATGTCACAGGATCTGAAGGTGGTCCGATCAAAGGTCCTTTTCTTAGGTACACCACAACTTGGTACTGGGCACCAGGAACCAGATTTTCAATGATAGGTTTGCTTGAATTCACCTTTAAATCAAACACCCAAGAAGTTTTATTTCGAGCTGGGCTTTCAGAGTGTGAGACAGAACCTGAAGGTGTATTTGGGGATCTGTTTGTGGAACCGCAGTTGGCTTTAAAATCCAGAAGCCTTTACTTGTGCTAGGGTAGGTCAGATTTTTAAAATTAGGAATGATTTATAGTGTATGTAGACCCTGAAGAGAACCCAGAACATTCAATTTTATGGCTTGATTTAATAAGGCCCATGAACTGCTTTATATGCATGAATGTCAGTTGTAACTCCACACACGAGAGACACATCAGCTTTTAACCATAATCAAATCAGCAATACCATAAGGGGACTCCGACACCCGAAATCGTAGTGTCAGCTGATTCCATGCAAAGATCAGTGCAGAAGCGTCTTCAGTCTCTCATCGCTTAGAAGCATATAATGTCTAATTATAGAAATGGAAATGACCTCAGAGACTATCCAGTCCAAATCTCTCACTTAATTGAGAAAGTAAAGCCAGGGAAGGGCCAAGGTCACACATTTAAATTCACCATTGGGACTAGAATCCTGGTATTGTGACCTCTAAGCTACACTATGGGCAAGTCACTGGGAAAAGCAAGGTATACTGTATTAGCAAACACTTTGCAAGTCTGTGATCACCTTAAAATTAATATAAAGAGAACATTTCTCATTTAGATGAGCTCCTCTTTACTGTCCTTTAAAAAGACTATAGGTTATGTACAAACAGAGAGAACCATTACATAGAGAGAAACAGTGTGAATACATAGACAAATAAAAAGGATGTGTTAAAATTGAATGCTGGTGTGCACAAGTATTGATAATTCAGCTAAAGGTTAAGAAATAAGCTGCTTTGCCTCTGGAGCTTCTAATATTTTGGACAGTCTTACTTAGTGTAAAGAATACAAGTTCTTTGTTTGAACTGCCTGAAAGTAAATCTTGACTTTACTCTCTGTATAAGACTGAGGGATATATTAATAATTTATTTAAAATTTTTTATCTTGGTGTATTCATTGCTAAAACATAAGTAATATTTCACAGAGTTTTGAGAATACTTAAACATAACTATCAAGAAACGTTAAATCCTTTGATCAAATTTTGGCCTCTGGGATACATAGACTTGTAGAATTGCCATAGGAAGTAACACAAATCAAGGGAGAACAATAGCGTTGACAGCTAACCTATGCTGTAAGGTTTTTTTAAGTGTCGTTAAAATGCAAGGATAAAATGTACTGGTGATATACTATAAAATTTACACTGATTATACAAAATAGAAACTGCATAATTGGACTGTTACAATTTGCTCTACATAAAAGTAGGAGTGGGATACCGAATTTTTTTCCCCCTTTAGCTTGAACAAAACAAAAATTAAACTGAATTAAAAAATTCTCATTTCCATTCTTCCTTTCCTATTTACACGTTCACATCAGAATTGCTTGTTCACATTTTACAGTTTCAATTTTACCAGAATCCTCATACACAGATTATCATCAAGGTGTCCTCCTCTGAGAGAATTCCCTCAAGACACAAACTATTAGTGGAGAACATGTTGTTTATGTACAACTAAGCAGGAATTTATACTATCTTTTTAAGATATATTTTAAGCCAGGCACGGTGGTATGCTTAGGAGGCTGAGACAGGAGGATGGCAAGCTGAAATCCAGCCTAAGCATTTAGCAAGACTGTCTCCAAAAAAAAATCTGTAGCTGCAGCTTAGCACCAGTTCACCACCACCATTACCACCAAAAAAAATTACTACAATAAAGTACATTCTGAGGCCAAAACTGCCACATGAGCATTTAAAAACCATTCACACAATAGAAGAGCAAATTAAATAAACCAGAAATCATCTGTTCCCCACAGGTCAGGTCTTGACATTTGGTAGGAATTCTCTCCTTTCCTTTAACAGATGTACATACATAATATGCTACTCAGCCATATGTGTTTAAGATTACCAGTACTGCTCGTGATTTTAAACTTAACACAGTGCAGACATTCTACCATACCAGTAGATGCTACCCTAACTCACTTACCACAAATTTTGCTTGTTTAGAATATTCAGAATATTTAGAGCAAGCCAAGGCATGCAGAGGATAGATTATCTTAGAATAATGCTAAAGTTACTTTAGTTTGATATTTTAGTCAGTAATTGATTCTGGATATCCACATGAATACTTGGAATCATAGCCACTTAACTACTATGCCCTAAATTTAAAAAATTCATCCTAAAGAAATTGTACCTTTTTAATAAGGAGCAGCTATTTTTTTATTTAAAAAGGGCAATGGTATTACAAAATACTTGCCTTAGTAACAAATTGTAAATGCCAATTTCTTCCACTGTCTGAGTATTTGCTGAGCTGATAACCTATACTGTATTTACACTATTATATGATGCCAATTTATCTATCTATCCTCTATCTATGATCTATCTATCTATCTATCTATCTATCTATCTACCTATCTGTCTATAATCTATCTATCTATCACAAATAATGGTGTATATTTATGGGGTACAATGTGATGATTTGATCTATGTATACCTTATAGAAAGATTACACCAAGCTAATTAACCTGTGCACCAGGTTAATATCTATATAGCTATCTATCTGAGGAGGACATATGTAAATTAATGTGCATATGTACCTACAGGGAGGGCAAAATCTAAGTTTCATAAAATTAGGGTTCAGGTCTACTTTGTTCTATTTCTAGCACCTCCCATAGGACCTACTTTACACACAGTCATACCGGATTCAGTGAAATTGAAGGGCAGAGTAGAGACACCAGCAGTGACTCTCACAGATCATGAAGGTGACATAAAGAGCGTGATGTCATGGTGTAGGGCATTGTCCGGGCATAGTCAGTGACGGGGGCCAGGTAGACAGAGTGAGACTCTATAAGGATGAAACTGTTTCAGTTGGTGACAGTATAAGCATCCCCAGTCTTAAAGCCTCAAACCTAAAATACTTAGACTCTGCAAATTTTTTAGCACCAATATGATGCCTTAAATGGAAAATTTCCCACAAAGAAGCTGTTCCTGTGCTCTATGACTATTAAATGCATTGTATATTATTACTTTTAGGTACAAGATGTATATGAAACATAAATTCTGTTTATAGACTTGCAGTCTATCCCCATGTCTCTCTCTTGCTCCATAATATTAAAATATTACAAAATCAAAAAAGAATTCGATTTTCAATAAAGGATGCTCATCCTGTATGAAGAGGTATTAGAATCACTTTATTTTAGAGCTACATTTTAGGGCCTGCGGTATAGCTCTGTGGTACAGTGCCTGCCTGGCAGGTGCAAGGTCCTGAGTTCAATTCCTGACACCAAAAAAAAAAAATAGAACTACATTTTGAGTTTTCTATTTAATATAAATACAGCACCACTGAATATAGAACTATTATTTTACTATCACATATTGATCACCTTAGGGCTTATTTCCCTAGCACTAGTTTGGCCTATCCTGGGAAGATCGTCCTGTACATTTGTTTGTTTAATGGCTGCATGATTCCAGGCTAGTTCTTTCTTTTTCTGGCAGTTTTATTATTGTTTAATTAGTTTTATTAGTACATTTTAGATGTATCTAATGCTAACATTAATTATACAGAGTTTGTACCTGTACATGATATATCTTGATTTTTCTCCCCTCGACCCTTCTCTCCCTTCAACCCATTTCTTTCTCATTTGAAGAGCATGTGTGTGTGTGTGTGTGTGTGTGTGTGTGTGTGTGTGTGTGTGTGCAGTAGAGCAGTGGGTGAGAGTAGTCTAACAACAATACAATGCAATAATACAGTTTTTGAGAAAGCCTGTGGTCACTGAAATGATACTTCAGGTGGTTTCTAGTTTCCACAACTCACTTGAAATGTCAGCCTCTTTGCCAATCTGTATTCCTTACCAGTTTGCTGTTTGCACTTCGAGAGGGCATCGATAAAGTGAACTTAGACTAGCACTTCCTGGCTCACTTATATTTTGTAAGATCTAGCTGGCCCTGGAGGACCTTGGGACCAGATGCTTAAGGGAAATAAACTGATCACACGTGTAAATATTGCACCGTGTCTTTGGTGTGAGACGCCAAAAGTGTAAATAGGGATCAAGATGTATAATAAATATTTTGAAATAGGAAGAAAATGTTCAAATGGGAAGGGGAGCTAGGAAAAGATACTCAGTTTGTACATTAGATGCGACAGGAAAGCAATGACCCTTGGCCATTTGGGTTCTAGGTCGTTGTCTGTGAGTTAAACTTTTTTTCTGCCATTTACCTTAGGTATGGGAAGGAAGATGATGGCTGCACAGTGAACTGCGATTATTAGCTAATCAGTTTAGAGTATTTACTGATTAATTTAATTCAAGTCAGGGGGTGGCCTCCTCCTCAAGCAGGATTTATGTCATCGCAGTCCAGGTTTCAGGGCTCCAAACAAAGTCCATGATTCGTGCACCTGTCCTATCACCATACGATTCCTCACTGTTTAAGCATCATCAATGCCTACTTTGCAGGGGAGGGGTGCAAATATCCAAACATTTTGTACATGAGTAGGTAACTCAGGTTTTTTTTTTTTTTTTCTTCCTTTAGGGAAGACAATGTGATTGTAAGACACCAAAATCTGCCTAATGTTACCTTACGGAAAAATAAAACCAAATTTCAGGGCAACAAGACTGGGCTCCACATTCTCAGTAGCTCTGTCTGAACCTAAGGTCTGCTCTGGTCTCCCGATGCAGACGTGCCTTGGGGAAGGCAGATGGGTCGGGCCTCTCAGCGCGCTGCCCGCGGACCCACGGACTTCCGTCTCCTGCTCCTCGTACCCTCTTGCGGGCGCTCGCATCCACCATCCTTCTAAACTTTTGCCACTTGGCCATGTGAGGTTACTTTAGATGGCTTTAATTCCGAATTATTCTTCTCAGCAAATATGCGTTACTTTTAGAGCTTAAAAAAAAATGGAAAATATGTTTCTAAAAAAGAAAAGGAAGAAAAGACAAAAACCTCAACCCTTTGGTTGGTTGTCTTTCTCCTGCCCTGGGGAAGTTTTCCTGATCCGTTTCGGAACTCTGAACCCACCATCCCTATCCCTCACGCCTAGCTCTTTCTTCTGCGAACTCACATGATCTGGCCTTCAGGACAAAATCGTAAAGCTACTGAGGGTTACCTGTACTTGTTTATGCTTCTTTTCTTCTAGATCCATCTCTCGACGGTCGTGTAAGCCGATAAATTAGCTTAGTTGATAAGGTAAAAGGCAGAAACTTGACCGTAAGAGAAATAGATTCAAAGATTTCAAAAACTGTTTTTAGGAAAATTATCTTAGATCACCCATCCTAAACAACAAAAACAAGAAAGGAAAAGAAGCAAGCGATAGACTGCGTCTGTGCCCTTTTCCTGTAAAAATGTACCATATAATGAGCTATTATCTAACAGTGGGTAAACCATTGCTTTTCTCCTGTTCGCAACCCCAAATTTCCTGTCGATTCACACTGAACAGACTTCTACTGCCACAAACACATAAGTATCCCTAGCTGCGGACTGTAGTGCACCCCTCCTGAAGGCCCACACTATTTTCTTTGAGTGCCTACTTTAAATTTTGCCTCATAAATCTCTATGTCTCTGATGTATCCTGAGAATTCTTTTCCTGTTCTAGAAGTCAGTGAATCTGCAACCTGCCCTACAGATGGGACGAATCCGGGTTTCTCATCCTATGTGTTGAGGAAATCTCCTCAGACCCTCTCTGGTGGACACCAGGACCCGGCACCTTTTGGGTGCTCAGCAATTGCTCTTGAAGAAAGAGTGAAATCAAAAGGAACAGGGTGCTATGAAGTATGGAAGGTGATTCTATCAGAACAGCCATTCCCCACTTGTCTCCCGGGTCCTCTCCTGCCTGAGAATAATGCTGCTTCCAATATGCCTGCACCCCAGGGAGCCTCAGCTTGCTCAGAACTGACACCTTGCATCTCCCAGGAGGCTGAACCTCCGTGGGAACCTCCGCCCTTTTACCTGAGTGCAGTACTGCTTTTCAAGCCTCTGACTCTCCTTTTGTTTCTGGCAGGTCAGCGACACCACAGACACGATGGTGCTGTTGTAGTTCTCTTGTGGAGAAGCCCAGGACATCAAGGCCGTGGTGGAACTTAACACATGCACGCTCACGTGCTGGGGCTTCTCAGTCAGCTCTTCAATCCACTCTCCAGCAGGACCTGGACATGTGCAATGAGAACACAAGGCAGGTTGCATGCAGAGCTGGTTCAGAGAAAAGGTTCCAGTTTTTAAAATTGTGCTGTTTTCTGTGAGTCCTCACAAAGAGATGCAAAGGAAGATGGGCGTCGTATCAGTGACGCCTTTGGTGCCCTGCCCAGCCACCTTCCTCAGAGACACCATCCTCTCACTGACCAAAACAACAGACACATGCAACAGCAGCAACAGGACAGTATTGCTGACAGACACAGACCCCACTTCAGTTGGCTGAAATACTCTGGTAAAATCTGCACCGCAGAGAATTTACTTTTCTTTTAGCAGAATGGGTATGGCACACGGGTGTTCCTGTGGAAAAAATTTAAATATGGCAGCAGTGGGAACAAAGGCAGGTTGTGACCCTGTCGGGCAGGAAATAGCCCACAGGCTGGATCAATGAAATAAGCTAGCTCACACCTGGGGCGTTTTTGGCAGACATAGTGGCTTCCTCTTAGAAAACACCTTTCTTCAAGTGTTCATTATAGGCCCTGTTCTCTTAGGTTACTAAAATGTTGCTTAGACCAGTGTCTGATATGCAGGAAGGCACTCACGAAACACAAGCATGAGCAGGATGCGTTTTTCCATCCCTTAAAAGAAAGCTGCATTTCTCAGACCCGGGAGAGGGAAGGAGCCAGTCATCCAGTTGGGGAGGGCAGACTCAGGCCTGCTTGGTGTCAGTGGTGCACAGGGGTAACAGTAAGAAATGACAGTAACGAGGACAAGGAGAAGTAGCACGCGTTATACGCCAGGCTCTACATTCATACATGTTTACCTATCTCAATCCTTTAAGTCTTATAAGTCTGTGAGGTAAATACCATCATTAAATCTGTGTGGCAGGATGGATAGAGCTGGGATTCACGAACACAGGAAGTCCCATTCTAAGATCCACGCTCTCACCCTGCCTGGGGCTTCCTGGAGCAGATGAAATAGTGAAAAGCACAGGCTTGAAATAGAAAAGTTGGCCAAAGACTCAAATTTGTTCATAGGCAACTCTCAGGCAAATGATCGAATGTCTGTGACTCTCAGTCATTGTGTCTGTGAAATGGACAAGTCATGAGAGGTTAGGATAGAAAATAACTTTATTGATGAGGAAAACTGAGGTCCAGAGGCTAGAGAGACCTGCCCGCCGTCCCAGAGAGATGAACTTGGGCCTGATAATCAGCCCAAGGTAAATGTCATGTTAAGAACCACTGGAAGTCTAATTCCCATTCTGAGATGTGGGAGTTTTCTGTGACTCTTTTCTTTCACATGAAAAATCAGGATAGTAAAATGTTCCCTTAATAAGACTGTCTGCAACTATGACATCTGCCTCATTCTCATCTCTGAGAAAGCCTTCAATGCTATGTAATTAAAAATAACAGTGCAATACATACACATAATTTCTCTTTTGAGACAGAGTTCAGGCTGTCCTTGAACTCATCATGTAGCCCAGCCTGGCTTTGAACTTGTGGCCATCCTTTTGCCTCAGTCTCCTGAGTGCTGGGAGTACAGGGTCTGCCACGATACCCAGCACATAAATCATAATGCAATAAATTTTAGTGTAGTAGCTGAATACTGGAATGTCTGAGACAGTGCGGTCAGGAAAATGGGTTGCAATCGTTAGCTGGCGTATAGCCACCCCGTGTAAAGTGAAATTAGATCATCCTAATTTGTGGCTCACCTTCCCAGTTAAGGGTCAGCATTTGTATCTGCAATAGACTTTTTAAAATGTAGAATATACATACGTTGTAAGCTTAACAACTCATTACCACTGAGCAGAATATTTTAAGTACTTAAAAATATTCTTTTGGTTGGCACAGAAAGAGATTCCTAGTGGCCTATATTTTTGTAGATAATATTAAAATATATATCTTGGAGGGAATCATGTATTTCAGGAATTTTGATATATTTTGAATTTTATTAGTCACTCTGGATACTCAAGAAGGGCGTGGTGGCACATACCTGTAATCCTAGCACTTGGGAGATTGAGGCAGGAGGATCTCTTATGTTTAAGGCCAGACTGGACTACATAGTGAGATCAAGACCAGCCTGAACTACATAGCAAGTCTCTGTCTTTAAAAACAAAACAAAACAAACAAACAAACAAAACAAAAAATCAAGGAGTGTAGAGTTTTGGCTGATAAAAGTGATTCATTCAATGAATAGTTGTGGAATATATACAAGAATGAATGAATGGGCAAACAGCACAACTCCAGCCTTTTATCATTTGCTGTGAGAAATGAAGTGTACATAGATAAGCTAAGTGTAGAGAAATAACTCACACTAAGTTCTGAATTTTGTGTGTGTGCTGTGGAACACAGCCGAAAGGGGAGAAACAAAAAAAACCAAGCAGGGCAGGAATCACAGGGCAGTTTTAACGGGAGCCATAACGCTTGAGTGTGAATGCACTGGAGCATGAGGGGATTTCTTGGTCAGCAAAGCATTTTTTAGCCTCATGGGGAGAACTGAACATTCAGCTTTGTTCTTTGTTCCAGGAGCTCTCACATCAAAGATCTGCCATACTTGAAATTCATGTGAGGTAATTACCAATAGCCTTTCTGTATGTCTGATGGGTATTTCAGGCTTTTTGCTAGCAGTGACATTTTTTTCTAGCAGGACTGAACTTAGCTCCTTGAACTGATCTACACCCCCTCTCCCTCCTTTTAAAATATTTTATTTCCACACAGGGTCTTTGCTCAGTCACTAATTTGCCCAGGTAGGGGTTGAACTTCTGATCTTCCTGCTTCAGCCTCCCAGAATGCTTTGATTACAGGTGTGAACCAACATACCTGTCTTCATTCTTGTTTTGTTTTAAGTGAAAAATGTTACACTGGGACATTTTCAACCTTTTCTTTTTGGTGGTTCTAGGTTTTGAATCCAACAGCTTGTACATGCTCTACCATGGAGCTACAGTCCTAAACTTATTTTTTTTTTCCTTATTTTGTGACAGAGTCTCCTTAAGTTGCCCAAGCCGACCTTGAACTTACCATTCTCCTGCCTCAGCCTCCTGAGTAATTTCTATTACAGGCATGCTCCAGCACTCTGGGATCATTTTAACGTATTAAATTTCTCCATAAACTGTTTCTGTCCTTGATTTCCCTGTTCTGTCCACCTTTGAAGGATTTTTTTTTTTGAGGCACAGTGGTATTTTCCATTAAAGAAGAAGATGGGGTACATGATGGTTATTTCCTTTGCAGAGCAATGTTTATGCAAGTTCCCTGATCTTTTTCCACTCCTCATGAGGAGTAGTGAACTCCTGATACGCTGCTCACTGATATTTAGCTCTGCACCTTCAGGGGAGAGGTGAGCCAGAAGCATCATACAGACCTAGGAGGCTGAAATAAATTGAGGCTGAGGATGCTCACTGTTGCTCTGTGATTACCTCACACAGAGTCGGCAGAAACCATCCTCAGACTTGACACTGAGGCTTTTAGGGTGATCCAGCCTTTTCTTTTTCCTGCCAACTGCATGGAGACCACGCACTATAACTGCACCTAAATCTTTGTCTTCTGAGCTGCACAAGTTCAATACTCTAATGAGATTTTTACAGTGTCCTATAATATTACATTTCATTATGGCCACAAACAGAAGTCATATTTCCCAAACTATGTGTCCTTGTCATTGGAAACCTTGTTATGGCGAATGTGGAAGGTCAGTTTAATAAATGTTCAATTATTACAATAGCAAAAAACAGGTCATCATGTTAAAGCCTTGGGTAGTTTGTTACCATTAAACATATGAACATATTTCTTCTGCTGTCAAAAGCTCATGGATCTGGGCCCCTCCTGACCTTGAAGAACTGTCCGGATCCCTAAGGGTGGTGAGTAATTGACATCCAAGCATCATTTGTCTCAGACTTTCATTGTTCCAGCTCCCGTATAATGCAAAATAATCCCTTTGCTACTTACTGATATAAAAGCTGAGTGATTTTGCTGACTGGCTTTTGCGAGTTTCACAGCCTCCTGAGGAACTAAAGGTTGTCACGGATAACTTATATTTCCCAGGCTCCTTCAGCTCTGTAACAAATTCATGTGCTTCTTCATCCACCGTCAGGTATTCAGTAAAATTCTCTAAACAATATAAAGAATGTAATGTAAATTGGCACCTCGAGAGAGCCCTGGGTATAAACAAGCCAATTAAACACAAATATAGGCATATCTCCTAATAGCTCCTTTTTCCTTTCAAGTTCAAATAATCCTCATCCACTGAAGGCGCTACAAATAAAAAAGATGAAAAAGAGTTCAAATTTTCTTCTGATACTTTAAAAAATATCAAATCTAAAATATGGTATCCAAGTCATCAAAACCGAGGGTAGGTTCATTACATGTTCTCATGTACTTTTATCCAATAGAACTATGTGCAGTCTGGAAATTGAATGTTAGGAGAAGGTGACAGTCACTGGCTTTTTCATTTAATGTAAAAGGTGAGAAGAACTAACACCGAAGATCTTATGAATTCTTTGTTGTAGCGTTAAATATTCTGAAATGCTTTAAACTGTACTGAATTATTTCTACTTAGAGAAATATGTTCTGTCATGTTTTTCTTTGTTATTTTGCTTCCAGAACTTTTAAAAATAAGAATTATACTCTTACTTTGCCTCAGGGCTTATCTCCTGGTGCCTATTGTTTTAGTTGAAGTTATTATCAGTTGGTAACTGTAAGAGTTTTTGGAAGAACACACTCTAGTGAGATAAAAGCACGATTGGACCTTCATGGAAAACAGCAGTAGAAAAACATTCTGAGTGGCAAGGTACTATTTTTTGTAGAATAAATTGAAGAATAAACAAATAAGAGACAGATTTAAAAGCAAGCAATTTCAAACAAATGAGTTTTTACTCAAGTAATTGGAAATGAAAAGGACTTCAATTTTATATAATGTTTGGGTATGGTTGATTGATCCATCATCCAGCAGAAAGAAACCATAAATGTTTCTCATTCTAGTAAACAAAATAGAGTAAACAATATATGACTACATAATCCTAATGTTTCACCATGATAATAAGGCTGCCACTGTAATTTTAAGTTTTGACAATTTGACAACTTTTGTCACCCAAACTACCAGACTGGAAAATAAAAAATGAAGTATGCTATTGTAAGAACAAAACAAAAATAACCATACAAATCTACCAAGCAATAACTGAGGTAGGCCATGGCTGTTTTAATGAATTACTAGCCTCAAAGACAAACAAAGAATCTTGAAGGTTGGCCAAGTGACTACAACCCGATATCCAGTAGCTCTCACAGGAACGTCAGGTGCTGCCTACCTCCCATCTGATGTGCAGCTCATGTTTGGGAAAATTTGAGGAGCACGTTCAGAGGGGTGCATCCTAAGAAGGTTAGGAGTAGCTGGGCAAGCAGAACATGGGCCTCAAACTCTTGGAGGAGTAGCCGTTTTATCAGAACGATTCTTTTACTGCATGTTTCACAAATTTGCATATAAGAAAACAAAACTGCTCCAGGAGATTCAATAATATTCTATGACAGTTACATCTTTAAGTCAAAATATTTCCATATACAGTGGTACCTCGATTCCCAAATTTAAGTTTTTTCTACAATTTTGGAACAGAGGCCACATTTGTGTTTCTATGGGAAACATGCCATGGTCTGTTTGTCATCCAATGCACACTTTGCAAAGAAAAACAAAATTTTGGCAAGTGCTTCTGTTTGTGAACTGAGGTACCATCATAAGATTTTCATCAGTGGCCTGGGATATGTGAAATGTTGCACAGTAATATATACATAATTGCTAATAATTATAATTTGTAAATTTTCTGATTCAGATCTAACCTATTCCTTTTGGTTTTCTGCTCTTAGCCCACATTGGATATTCATCCCTTTCTTTCTTTCTTTCTTTCTTTCTTTCTTTCTTTCTTTCTTTCTTTCTTTCTTTCTTTCTTTCTTTCTTTCTTTCTTCTTTCTCTCTCTCTTTCTTTTTTCTTTCTCTTTCTTTTTTAAATCATTTTTCTTTAGATAGTAACTGTCTACTCTGAGTCTTCCTTTCTAAATTTAAATTTAAAAATACTTCAATTTCCTTTGTGCCATTTTTTATCTCCTCTGATTTCTTACTGTTTTACCTTCTCTTTCTATGAGAATGTGGAAGCCATCAAAGGCAGTAGGTGGTTTGGGTGGTAACCAGCTCAATATCATTTGCACAGGGAAGAAAGCGAAAGAGCCTGATGTTGACTTCTCAGTCTCGCTGAGCGTGCTGTGGTTTCCATATTCCATGGGCAGGACACCTACAAATTCATCTTCGTTTTCAGGAGTTGCCGATGCACTGTCCCACCAATAAGGCTGCGATGTGGCTTCATAGTCACTGCTGTTAAAATCAGGCCAACCTGAAGAAGTGTTGCCAGAGGGAATTTCTGGAGCATCATCAGTGAAATGGAAGAGTTTGTCTTTTCCTGTTGAATCTTGTGATTTTATGAATGATTCTTCTGGAAAACTGCCACTCTGTTCTTCCCAGTTATGTTTGTTCAAGTTTACAAAATGAACAGAAATATTTCGAGGTGGATATGGGGCTGTAAAACAGAATTTTCATTTTCAAAAATATTAACGTTTTTATATTGAATGCTTTACCAATGGGTCAAATACACAAGCAGATGAATAAAATAGAGAGTAATTTTATTTCTAGTAAATAGGAAATTTACATGAAGAATAATTATGGGTTAAGCATACACATTTCTAGAGCCAGGCGTGGTGGTACATGCCTATAATCCCAGTGCTCGGAGGCTGAGGCAGGAGGATCATTGCAAGTTCAAGGCCAGCCTGGGCTACAAAGTGAGCTCAAGGCCAGCTTGAACTGCATAATGAGACCCTGACTCAAAAGCAAACAAACAAAAAAAGCATACACACTTCTGACGTGTAATGGATAATGAGTACATATTATCAAAATACCAGTCACAATACAACTATACCAAGTTGTGATATTATGCTTGTTGAAGTGGTAATTTAACCAAGTTTAAAGCAAAAGGTGCATTAATATTCTTCAGTTTATCATAATCTCACTTTTTAAAAAAGTGTGTCTCTATTCCTGGATGTTTACTTAAGAAAAACCACACCAAATTGTTTAGCTCTAGCTATCAGGACAAGAACGCTCCATATGATAAGCTCCTACTGCACCTAGAAGCATACAGACATGAGTTGCCTTTAGAGATATTGATATCTCTGTTGGAAATATGGTTTCACTTTTCAGTTCTCTAAAATGAAACATACACATGAGCACACCATGAATTTATGAGTTACGGGGACAAGCACGTACTACGTAATTTCTGTCCCCAGTGGTTTGTAACTGTCCTTTATATAGCAGCTCAAATACCAGCTCTTTCACGAACTTCTAATAAAATCAATTTTTCCTTTTGTGCTGTGCAATATCTTTGTACCTCTTTTATCACATTTCTCTTGTTCTGCCTTGTATTATAGCTGTTCGTACAAATCTTGGATCATGTTTTGAGGACAGAGGCCCCATGTCTCACCAGTCTCAATTCATACGTATGTTTTTGCTTGAATTGAGCAACAAAAAGCACAATAGAGCGTTCCAAGTTGGCATAAGGCGGCTTAGCTACTCAGCTGAAATGGTTTTCTTGTCTTGGCCTAACGAATGAGAATGATGTCACCTTAGACTTGCAAAGAGTGAGCGCCTCAGGAGTAACCTACCATAACCTGCATTCACGCACACCGAGGCAATCGGTGTTGCTGACACTGGTGCTGGGTGTTAGGTACGTAGCTACTTATTTTACCCATCCATCCAGACTATAATAACTCTTATTAATGATGCTACTAAAACTAACCACCGCAAGTTGTAGATAAATCAGAATCCCAATATTTTCTTTCAATAATCTGATGATCTGTATGAGAATGTCTCTCCTCTGTTTTTTCTGCTATTGGACATTTGTCAGGTTGTTGAATAACAAATCTCTTACTGATCCAGTGAAGTTCCTTAATTGTAGCTTTTGTTAATACTATAAATCTTTTAATTTAAAGATTATAAATCCAATGATGCTGATTCATTTTAGATTTTTCTCACTGAATATTTTGCTGTATTCTTTCATAGTGATAGAACCTTTCTTACATTATGGATAATATATGTATATTTTTAAACATACTTATTATTTTTTAGCTTTGCAGAAGAACATTTCTTAGAAAAACAGGAAACAAATATGTCAACATAGAATTTAATGATTTTTTCACTAAATTTAATTTTTCATTAGACTTACCAGTTCTATGCTGTTTGGGCTCATGACTGACACCACTATACTCAACAAGGGTACTTTTATTAAAAGTTGCTTCAGACACCAGCTGAAAGGTGATGTTACTATAACATATTCCTGGCAGCCAATGATTAAATACTGTTTTTCCCTTAAAGAAATCTGGGAAGGGAAAAACAATAACATTAAAAGAAGGATCTTCTAAATGTCACATACTTGTGGAAAGTTCCAAACAGTCACAATTCAGTATCTACAGATACTATAGATACTTCTAGAATGGTCAATAAACAATTAGAAAGCTAGAAACTTAGAAAGCTAGAAAGCTATGAAACTTTGAATATTTACACTCAATCCTAAAAGTCTTTTTTCTACTAGAATTTCAAAGATTGCAACGTTGGAGTTAAATTTTTATTATAAAAATCTTACACAGCGTTGTATATAAAAACTATAGATATTAGGTTTATGTTAGCTATTGCTTTTAAGATGAAAACCAAAGTATTTTGCCACTTTATGACATAAGAAATAGTAATTTTACAAGGAATATTTTAGCTTGTGGAAACTGGCCTATTTTACAAGTATACTGTTTGATCTGCCAGTGGTAGACAGGATCTGCTCAGAGAAAAGAAAGTAAAACTTTAGACTCCACTTAGGAAGTTTTAAAAAAGTTTTTAAAAATCCATATGAAAAGAAATGAAGGAGAGCAAGTAAAAACACCAAGAGCTGGACTTGGTTCTTTAGAATACTTTGAAAGATTTATTGCCCTAGGTCCTCTTCTCTTTTTGCCCTTTCCCACAGGCTCTACCAAAACAGTAACTATAATGAAACCAAGTTTGGTATATTTCATGTCCTTTTTATGTTGGCCACATAGGTAAATATAGAGAACGAGAAATCAAAAAATAGTTGTCTTTTGCATTTGAAAATAATCTTCAAACATCTTCAAGTGAAACTTGGTGGAAGGCATCCCTCTTCATACCATCTGCAAGTGTCCTTCTAGCACTGTAGGTGAAGTTGCTTTTAAAGTTCTATTTTGAATTTATTTCCTGCAACAGACATGCTGCCTTTGGGGAAAAGAACATGTAATTGAAAATAATTTGAGTATTTCTCATAGCGTATGCATGACTTGTGATTCTCAACTAATGAACCAGATGTTTTCATACTCGTCGAAACAAGATTTTCATGAATCAGTAACCGTTTTTAATGGCTCATTTGTAGGTCAATTGGTGAATCATATAGAATCTCCTTAGAGTGAGGGAAGAGACCATTTAGAAAAAGTCATATAAGAGTTAGTCATTATCATTTATTCATTGTTCTTATTGTCTCTTACCTTTATAAAGCATTGTCCGGAAGTCTCTGCCTTCCCAGTAGCTTATATTTACTCTTGTGAAAACATTATATTTTTCTGGATAATGAATTTCAAACAGGACTCCTGTCTCAGGAGAAGGTTTATAGTCATATATTGAAACACTGGTTACAGGTAGAGGTTCTACACAGGGAAGTCAATGCAGAAAGGGGAAAAGGAAGAGAGAAAGGCCATCATCAGTTCTCAGAGGTACCAAGCACTGTGCTGCAGAACACGGATTCATATTTTTATGTTCTCTGAGTACAGACTTGTTAGCTCTTATGATATGAGTGCTTTCCTTAGCAATCATTAATAAAGTACTTTTTATATAGTGCTTTCTGCTTTTCTAAGAGTTTTCATGTTCATTTTTCCATTGGCAGCAACCCTGAGACGTGGGAAGAGCAAATATTGCTACCTTCATCCACAGACAGACCTAATGTAAACTCAGAGACTTTGAATTACTTGTCATGTGCAATTTAGCAAGTTTGCAGCAGGGTCTATATCTGTGGATTCCTAGCTCACTTTTCCTCCTACAAAGAAAATTTGTTAGCAGTAATAGAAAATATGCTTTGGCTCTGGCTAATGATAAATATCTACATGATCATTTATTTCTACATGTGAACTTAGCATGTATGTCTTGTGTTATATATAAAGTTACAAAACACTTAGTGCTATAAAAATGACAGTCTACATGTTAGAAAACCATTCCTTCTACAGAAGCTTACACATTTACTTCTGGTTTGCTTGAGTTGTTAATTCACCATAAAAGGTTTAAAATGCTGATAAAAATATCAATATATTTGCATCTCTTGAACATCTCATCCTTTGGCAAAATTCTTACAAAATATCCACACTTCCTCACCCTCCTGAAGGAGCTAGTAAATAAATTCTACTCATGTTAATTTTATTAAGAAAATATGTTACATAATTAAACTTGGAGTCAGTTATGGGATTGTTGAAAAAATAATTTTGATTCAAAGTTTTCAAATGAAGAATATTGTTGGACAACATCTATAGGTTAAACAAAAGCAAAATATTTAAATATTACACTTCTAAAATTTCAGTTGTACTAATACATGATATCAAAAATTGACTTAATCCATTGAGCAAATATTTATTGACAACCTACTCTGTCTCAGTCTGTAACTGAATGTATTTCATTTTCTTTCTCCGCATTCTAACATATCTTTGCTTTTGATGGAAGAGAATGAATGACAGCTGAAGCTGAAGGTTAAAGCTTTGATTTTTCCTGGAACTTTCTGATAAAACCCAGCTAATATTTATGAGACTGTTAAGAAGGCCTCCTGGTGGTAGCACATTTTGTGATGGTGTCTCTAGTGTAAACGTGTCTACTTTATTCTCGTCCCATTCCTGGTCTTCCTACATCAAGGTCGCATTTCAGAGTAAACTCACTCATGTGTACTGTGAATAAACCAATCCACTCTGAAAACGGGGAGGTTTGAGCTCAATTCTCCCAAACTTTTGAGTGATATGAAGGTCTTTTTTCCAAACCAGCCTAATCACTAATGAAGGAACTTTACGGAATCCAGTTATTGACTCTGGATGTAGGAGAACGAGAATGAAGGTAACACAGCAAAACAGCAAAGCGGTCTCTCTACTGCTGCTGCCCTGTTGCACGTCCCTACCAGCGTCCCCGCAACTGAGAAGAGAAATTAGAGGACACGTCAATTTGCCCTGAGGCCTGAAGTCTGGACATCAAAGCCACGGTCAAACTTTGAAATCCAAGACATGCATGAGAAATTATTTATTCATCTGTTTTTTTTTTTTTCTTTTCTGTTGCAAACTTTATTTAAACTTTAAGCTAAGAGGATTTCTAAAATGTCTGCCCACACGTTGGTTTCATCTCTTTCTCTCCACTCCGTGTAAGTGGCTCTGGCCAGCTGTGAATCCTACATCCCATGCTGGCATCACAGTGGCCTGCTCTAGCCAAGAATTACTGCTTTTAGTAAAATTCAAGTGCTAAACACTGTCTAAAATACTCTACTGTCTCTCCAGCTACGTGCCTCATTATTTTTCTTTCAAGAAATTAAGAGTCGTGGCATTAGTTAGAGCTCTTATTGTCTACCTGTATTTCAGTGGTGACAAGGGGAAATGCCAATCTAAATTCAGTGCTGTTTCCCTGTCAGCCACTCCACTGTATCTTCAGTCTTCATTTTGGGAGCCAGACGGGAAGAAAATTGGAGGCACTAGAAAATGTGAATCACTTATCATCTTTATTAGTGACTTTCTTTGTACCTTGGATATTTTTTATTTTTCAAAGTAATAAAACATGATGCAATACCGTCAAAATTCTCTCATACAGCTCACTGTAACTGTTGCTATTCTGACTTTGGTATTGCTTTAACCTCTCATGCACGCTTTTAAATTTGTTCTCATGTTTGTATATACACAACATTATTTCCTGGTTTGATATATTTTGTCATTAGCATCATGTCACACACATCATTCTGCAGCTTTCTATTATAACCTAACATTGTCTTAAGAGTTGTTTGTCTTAGAATTCTCTCTTTTTTTTTTTTTTTTTTTCTGGTACTGGGGATCAAACTCAGGACCTTGCGCTTGCCAGGCAAGTGCTTATGCCACTGAGCTATACCCCCAGCCCAAGAGTTGTTTGTCTTGATGTACTTACCTTTGGAAATTTTTGTGTCTATTTTACCATTATAAAAACTGTGTATCTGTTACTCTGTTGATAGGTTGCTTTCAATCATCCATTCTTATGAGTACTGTGCAATGAATATATAGGACATGTCTTCTTAAACTAGAAGTCCTGTATGGTAGGATGTGCACATCTTCAACCAAGCAAGATAAGTGTTTTCTAATGATATACCAGTTTACATACCTACCAGCAGCATGATGGTTCTTGTTTCTCCATATTTATTTTTCTGCAGTATGTACACATATCAGTCTTCCTTATTTTTGCCGCCCTGAGGTGTGTGATATTTTGTCTCACTAACTCATGAAGGAGGATTCTTTATATGGTTCTTAGTCATTCAGTCTCTTTTTTTTAATTTTAATTTTAATTAATTAATTAATTTATTTATTTTTTGTGGTACCAGGGATCAAACTCAGGACCTTGCGTTTGCCAGGCAGGTGCTTATTCCACTGAGCTATCTCCCCAGTCCCCATTCAGTCTCTTTCTGTAGAATTGTTTGGCTATTTGCCTGTTGATTTTCAAACTTTCCTGCTAACTTGTGACACAATCTTTGTCACAAACTACATTCCTACTGTCTTTCCTTTGGGGTCACTGTTTGTGTATGTGTATGTGTATGTGTATGTGTATGTGTATGTGTGTATGTGTGTGTTGAAATATATTTGACTTTTTGTAGTAACTGCTGAGAGATGTACCTGGGACCGCTGTTTGGCTGAACTGAAAACTAAAGAAGCAATTGGGTACGGGCCAGCACTTTTCACTACTAATGTGGCAAACCTAAGTGTATGTTTCTCGCAACACAGCTCTTTGGAGCATGGTGAATTTGTGACTAGATGCTCCATCCAGTGTCAGGAGTGGGAAGAAGGGATTATCCGCCTCCAGGCCAGAGCACTGCCTTATGTTTAGATGATGGTTTGAGAACCGACCTGGTAGCATAGCCACATATGTTTAAGACCATAGAAGTGAGCAGGCAGTAACCACCCATAGCTCAGGTGCAGTGCTGACCCTCACGTCTGCTCTCTTAGCCCAAGTCTTCACTGTTTCTTTCCTGGAACATGTAAATAGCTAAATCATGCTATTCTGCCTCCAATCTCACCTTCACTTTTATTATTTATTTCTGACCAAAACATCTGAGTGTGTGGGCTACTTGCTGCCCTCGCTTTAGTCAGTGTCTCTGTCTGGAATGAGTCACCCGCACCCCGCTGAGGGCTCCCTTCCTCACCCCTCTGGATGTTCCTCCGCTTCTCATGCCCAGTAATTTCCTACGTAAGGCTAATGGTCCCATTTATCTTTATTCGTCATTTACTACATGCTATATTCCTTGCGAAGGGATTCATTTTACATTTTTTTTCATTACAAAAGTATCTGCATTATATTTAACACCCCCTACCAAGTAGAAATGAAAAATTATCCCAATATGATAATTACATGACAGATCATCGCAGCCAACTACATGCCATGAAGTCAAATCTGCGCTGCAATTTGGGTTTGGTTGACTTTTGAGTGAAGGGTAGGCTTTGCATTTGTAAGGGTTGATAAGAATTGAAAGGACAATAGTATTTCATGACACATAAAAATGATGTGAAATTCTAGCTTTGGTATCTATCAAGTTTTATAACACCAGCCATGCTCATTTGCGTTTATATTGTCTGTGCCTGTCTTCATCCTGCAGTGCAGAGTTAGGACTTTACAGAATAGGTGATGTGGCCCTCAACATCACATATTCATTATCTAGGCCTTTACAGAAAAAAAAATTGCTAGCTTCTAGAACAGCTATCTGAAAACTAAAATTTAGAGAAAGTTAGCATCCACACTAGGCTACCTATATGGTTTTCAGGTTTCTTTGACTCGAAAGCTCAGGCTGTGAAACCACTGACCCAAACACATGCTTGCTAACTGGTCCATTCCAATGCAAGATGCAGCTATCCTATAAGAAAGAAGTCTCTCCCAATCACATCACGTATCCTTTCTTTAAACTGTCTTCAGTGCTCATCAGATTAACGTCTAACTACCTTGCAAGGTAGTTAAAGTTTCTCTAGTATTTCCAGCCACCTTTCCCGAAATTTTCTGAAACTTTCCAGGCTCGCAGGCCGAAGTTCTTTCTGTTCACCAAGTATGCCATGATGGTCATGTCCCCATTCTTTTGCACATGTGATTCCTTTTGACCCTGATTGCAACATTTTCTCTCTTTATTATTTTGCCGAATATTCACTACATGTTCACCAATTGTTTCCTCTACGGTGCCTTCCCGATGTGAAGAAGATGAGGCACGCTCATAGGTAACATTTATCATCCAATTTTAAGTCTTCCAAATTTCTTTTCCAATATAATATTCCATTTCTGGTTAAAAGTATTTTTATGTATCTTCATTTCTCTGGCATCTAGGATATCACACAGAGAATGTACCTAGTAAATGAAGTTAAAGCTCATGGTTATCTTCACTTGTAGTAAATTTGTAAAGAACAATATATTTGTAGAGTGTCTCCATGTGTGTTGTGCAGTGTTTTCTGCCAGCTCTCTACTGACATGGGTACAGCTATGTTATATTATGCTTCCCTAATTTCTAAGTCACGTGTAATGGTTGATACATTGTGTCAACTTGAAGTCTAGAAGCTTCACTAAGTAACTCAGCAGTTCCATAGCCTGGGGTATAAAGGACATGCCCTTAACCTCTAAGATGTTGTTCATTGTGTCAACGTGAGAAGTTTAGAAGTTTAACTAGACAACTCAGCAGGGAGCCAGGGTCCTTACTTTGGAAACATCCTGAGCCTGCTCAAGAGGAAGGCTTGGAGATGGCGTGGGAGGATAGCCAGGATATGATGTAAGGGAGGAGAAGAGGCCTGCTTCTTCCCTTTTTGCTCTTGTTGCTTTTGTTGTGTTCTGCCACCTTAAAGTGTTGCTCCTGTGCCATGTGCCACCCTGCCTGGGAGCCAGCTGATTGCAAGACTGAAACCTCTGCAAACCATGAGCCACATAAACCTTTCCTTCCTTAATTTTGGATGTTGAGTATTTTGTCTCAGCAACAACAGAAAAGTAACCCAGACACCATTGTTATTAGGTTTTATGTTCTCTACAGAGAAACTATTCCTTCCCTCTGAAGTTCACAAATTATGTCAGTCAGTTAAATATTAATCAGATGTCTGAACCAAAGGGTCGTGAAATTCTTCTGAACCAGCCAAATGATTCTGTTGTGCCGCATTTGTTCCTTCTTATGTCTGTCAGTTTTCTGTGGAAGTGGCAGGTTCAGAACACTACAGGGAAAAATCAAAGGGCAGCCCCTGGGCCAATTGGTTTGTCACTGCTTATTTTCTCCACAGGAGTATCTAACACAGTCCATGATTGCAACAAATGCTTGCTTTTACTCTCAAGAGCAACGTGTCAGCTCTGTGAGGAGATACTACAAATGTTTTCTAAACTAAAAAGAAAAACAAAACTTTCCATTCGAAAAATAAAGATGGCAAAAATATACCACTAGCTGCCACATACCATAGTTTGAGGACTCAAAGGTAATCAGTTATCGTGTTCTTTAATTAAAGAGGATGCGGAAAGCCGAATGTCACCTGATGCCACCTGATGTCTAATGTCAAACATATTGTTGGATCTTCAGATTTTATATTCTCAGCCTATTATGATTTCTGGAGTGTGAAATAACATTCTTGAGCCTTTAAACATGAGCTAGAGGATGAGATACAACACATGGTCACTAATTAATGCTACTCTTTAGAAATCAGCATAGGTTTTCTCATCTCTTAAAGATGCAGGAAGCGTTCAGAGAGCATCACGTTCTCCCCACTGTGCTCAACTCCAACAACAAAAACCCCACCTCATCGAGAACATCCTAAGTCAGTTCTCTTGAGCACATTGGAGAAGTGAGACTGTAAAGTCACTATCACTTGGAATAAATCCCAAGGAGTGACAAGGCCCTTGGAAAGACAGATACCGTCTTTCATCCATGACACAGCATGGCAGAAAGAGGAGGCCACTAGGAAAGCAGGTATGGAGACGCAGCTCCGATGGTAATGACTTCGTAAAGAGGGATTGTGGTCTGAATGACACTTCAAACTATCCTGGAAAACATGGTAGCTGCTAGCTACATGTAGCTATGCATATTCAATTAAAAAGTGATTTGAGATTAAATTAAAATGAGTAGCTTCTGTACTGGACAATGTAGGTGCAGAAAGTTTCCTTCGTCTGAAAGTTCTGAGAGAGTGTTGCTTTAGAATAATTGGGAAACCCAGGCAAAACCAAGGTCAATGCCCTTTAAAGTCCTTTCCTAGGTCTCTCTTGGGTGCTCAGAGAACTACTAGAGGCCGGGCAGGGAGCCAACTCCCTCCTAGGGGCGCTGGGATGCAGATAAGCAGAGTTACTCTGCCGAGGGACGAGCGAGGAAAGTTACCTTCCTACCTT